>VZTS01019430.1:0-81363 GCA_013400795.1 Pluvianellus socialis
CCTCACTAATTCTATGATTCTATGATTCTACGATTCTATTCATCCTTGGTTCTCATGCCTCTTATTCCACCACTCTGCTGTTATTTTTGCTCGTAAATCACACTATCAGTAATTCACTCAGGGCTTATGAACATTCTGTGCTTCTGCATCCACACTGTCTGTCTTCTTCCTTTGGGTTGGGACCCAGATCTGGTACTCAGTATCCGTACACACCCTCTTACTTCCTAGGCATCCTGAGCTTTTCCTGGAATATGTATTGAAAAACAGAGATCACTCACTCCAGTTTCACTCCACAAATCCCTTTGACTACTCCTGAGTGTCCTTCCCTTGCTTCTTCATTCATTTTTTTGCCAATCATTACTTCTTATACCAATCTAATTGCATATTGTTCTCTTGTTCATTTTCTGTTTTCCCACTAAATTCAAACTACTCAGCAAACTGTCTTCTGAGAGGATATGGAGAAAGAAAACAAAAAACCCTAAACAGTTTAAATTACGCTGACAAGCTTATCTAACAGGTTTACAGCTAAAACCTTTGAAATACCTTTAATTAACATTATACTTTTTTATTTAGAGAGGCAAACATTATTCCAGAGCTGTAACTTGGTAAAAACGTGTTTGTAATAAAATGGCAGATAATGGTATGTATTTTCCAATCGACAGACATGGAATGAGAGGAAAATATTCCCTGATGTGTTTGAGAGAAGGAATTGAGTAGGAAGTTTCAAAACATGCACATGCAAAGATACACATTCCCTTGCCACCAATCCAAGTAATCCTGCCAGGGTATTAAGAGAGTTTCAACTCCCAAACATTAACGTACGCACTCTGATTCACATGGTATTAAGAACAAGCATACAATTGATCCTTTGCCTGGCAACTGCTTTTTTTGTATTTAATATCTCACATTTTCAATGTGAATTGCACCACAAGCAATGATAGAACATAACACTGTATTAACCGGGTTTGTTTTCCTTTTTTACTGCTGGGACCTTGTTCTGTTTCCTTTGAAAACAGTGTTTTAGCCACATCAGCCAAGCAGACAGACCATATTCCTGAAAACAGATGTCACGACCATGACAAAGATAGACAGCATGGCTGAAATGGAATTGCTATTACATTGCTATTACATCAAAGCTGAAGAAAATATTCACCAGATATATCCAGACACCAATATTCATAGCTTAGGAGTATGCATTGCAACATTCAATTTGGTTTTGGTGGCTATACTATACAAATTAAAGTTTCAAGTAACTTCATGTGTTTTAACTGACACAAGAACAAACTGATTTCTGGTACGTCCCACTAGCCTGTATGTAGCTTTACTCCTTGTGTAAATTAATACAGTCTAATTTATTGGCCAGTTGGGCAAGGACTGTCACCAATCCTGGACTGTTAGCACAGTCCTAGGTGCAAGCTCCTGGTCATCTTCTTAACTAAGAATTTTACATTTTGCTGCCTAAAGCTGGAAACTTCAGCTGTTCTACCAAGAGTTCTTATTGATATATTAATTAATTGTGGTGATGACTGAACGCAATCAGTTGTCCATCTCTTATTTATTAAACTCCCAGGTAGAGAGATACAATGGGCACAGTATGCAATTTGTCAGATGAAAACTGATCCAACTCCTTTTATCTGCAGTCATAGGCTCACAGAAATACGGACTGGGTGAGGTGGGAAGGCATCCCTTTGTAAATCTGTGCTGGCCTCTCTCAATAGCCTACTTATAAATAATATGTTTGAAAAAGATTTCCCCTGATTATTTTCTTCCGTCACCTTCCCAGAGACCAAGGTAAGGTTGGCTAGCTTGTAGTTCCCTAGGTTTTCCTTCTCGAAGACAAGAGTAGAGTGGGCCAGTGAATGTTAAGAAAAGTTCTCCTGTAGTTTTATTCCAAGAACTGAAAGCATTTCTAAGCTTTTCATTGCTGTCTTGTCCCTTAGACAACCATATTCCATCAACTAAAATTTCTGCCCATGGCAGCAGCATTTGTTTATAGGCAGAAATACTGCTACAAAAAAAAAAAAAAAGCCACAAAACCTAAACACCCAATATTATTTATTTCTAGTATTTTAATGAAAACATACATAGTAGTATAGTTCACTAGGTACAAAACAAAATTTAAACCAATTTAAAAGCATTGATTTTTATTCCTGACATAACTGGAGCAGTTTCTCCTCAGGGAGGGAAATTTCATGGCCATTCTGATAGCTGTATATATTGATTCTTTTCCTATCCCTGCCCCACAAAACACCTCCAGATACTTTAGTATTTGTAGTTGCAATTGTATGTCCTGACTACTTCTGTTGGTAAATAAATCAAACTTCACTTATGTCCACTCAGAGCTGCGTTGCAAGAGGCATCCACAAACTGCGAATCACAGTTCCAGCTTTTGGGATAGTTACAATTTGGGATTGGATTTTACATTGCAAGTTGAACTCTAGTTCTGGCAGTTTTGCCTAAAGAGTGACAGATTTATCCTCTGCAGTGAAGTCAAAACAATCCTTTACCAAGAAATGGAGTTGTTTATGAGTGATCCTGTTGCATTGGCAGGACCATGCAAATTAGGTTGGCTACTTGAGGTAGTCTGATATGATTTCTTGAGAAGACAGGTGCCATCAATGTTTTAACTTTGCATTGAGGGAATATTCACAGAATTCGGTTCAGAAGGGACCTTAAAGATCATTTAGTTCCAATCCCCCTGCTATGGGCAGGGACACCTTCCAATGCTTCCAGGGATGGGGCGTCCACAATTTCTCTGGGCAACCTGTTCCAGCGCCATACTACTCTCACAATAAAGAATTTCTTCCTAATATCTAATCTAAATCTCCCCCTCTTTCAGTTTAAAACCCATTGTCCTATCACTATACTCCCTGATAAAGAATCCTTTCCCATCTTTCTTGTAAGCTCCCTTGAAGTATTAGATGGCTGCTATAAGATCTCCCCAGAGCCTCCTCTTCTCCAGACTGAACAACTCCAACTCTTCCAGCCTGTCTTCACAGCAGAGGTGCTCCAGCCCTCTGATCATCTTTGTGGCCCTCCTTTGGACCTGCTCCAACAGGTCCATGCCCTTCTTATGTTGTGGGTCCTAGAGCTGATTCAGATTCCATATTCCAGACTGGGTGATGAATGTTGTGTGCGTTCATGCCCTTAAAACAGCAAAAAGATTGCACTCTTCTTCTTCACTGGTGCTGCCCTTGTAGCATATCCACGGGCAGTTGTGTAGTCTCTAGACGTCATCAGAGAACTAGCTATATTTTGATCTTCAGGGAAGTAGCTCCAGAGTAAAGCTCACAGTCTCTTTAATTTTTAAACACATAGATTTAACATAATGGTATCTATAACCCACACCTTGTAGATATGAATATTATCTGTCTATAGATGGCACTCAGCATATCTGCAGCAAATGTCTGATGGTTATAGGTAGCCTGTTGACTTTTTGAATTCTATAACAAAAAGAACCCTAACCAAAATGTTCATCCTGTAGAAACATTTTCAGACGTATGTTTTGCTATACAAGGTGTTCATTCAAAAGACTCTGGTTTATGTTGATTGATAATATATTAAGTACTGTAAGAATTCACAATAAATGAGTTGTGTTTTGTTTATACTGGAATTTCTTTCAAGAAACATAACAGAAAGAAAGCCCCAAGTACTACTGAAGCTGACATCACTAGGATCCCCAGGGCCAAGTTGCACATTCAACCTCTATAATCTCTTGGAGCAACAGGACAACACTGGAGCTGCTACCAAGACCTTCTGGTTCTTGACTTTCTAAGTGTTTGGTGTTTCTTGGCCGGACAAAGACTTTGTTGTGAAGTTCACAGCTACAGGACTTTGAGTTGTGTGTGTGGCATAAGCATAAGGCAGGAGCTTGCTTGCTTTTACCTCTACAAGGTGGTCAATGAGTGATGTCATCCAGCACATATGCTCCACTGTATCCTGTGCTGTGATGTCTCTGACGAATTGTTCCCTTTTCTGGCCATGAGCTGTGACCCTCATGTGGATGGCACGTAGTGAGTGCTCATGGCACAGACTGAACAAGCATCCACAGCTAATCCATCCTCATTTATGGGTTGACTTTTCTTATTTAATAGCCTGCTCTGATGAGCTGCATAATGTTGTGTTTGAGAAAGGCTAGAAGCTGATGCATGCCTGCCAACCAACTTCCAGCTGGCAAAAGACCTGAGCAATTCCACAAACTAAATGAGATGAGTTTAGAATACATTTCCTGCTGCTGTGCCTCCGAAAGGGGAAATAGCTGTTCCGTTACTCAGGATTGCTGCCTGCCATTCAAGGGGTAAAGGATGGCATGAATGTCTGGTTGGAATTGCATGGGGCAGTGAAAAGATTTTTATGCACATGTGTAGCCACATACACTTATACAGGCAATCCAGTTGCAGCAAATTGAAGCCAGATAAGCAAGCTGTTTCCTAACGGGAACTTATTGTCCTGGCTGATCTCTCAGGGCCAACATATGCTGTCAATTTCTGAAGTCCCAAAAGCATAAGATCTATGAGATCTGGGCTAATGGGCTCATTCACATTCCTTTCCTTTTCTCAGATTCGTGCTGCTCAAAGACAATGCCAAGTGCTGGTGGGCCAGGAGCTGAATTTAAAGTGGAGCCTAGAAACTTGGTGTAAGTGCCTCTATCTGCATTTGCAATCTCTTCATACCCCTCAGTGTTCCATCATGTCTCCAAAAGCTGTTTAATGAAATGCAGAAGCTTTTCTTCCCGTGTCTGAGATGCTCTATATTTTGAACTGTGAAAGAACTATGACACTGTCCCAACTAAGACTTTCATTTAAAAGTGGGAAGTGGAACATTGTCAAATTAATGGCTGTGACAAGCACATTGCTGGAGCTAGATGAAGGTCAGTTTATTGGTCCTAGGTATTTATTATATTTTTCGCCTTATGAAAATGATATCGCAGCCAAAGCAGGGAAGGCCATCCCGTATCTCAGCTTTCCTTCCAGCATCTTACAAAACTCACAAGCTTTCTTTCCATGTTTTGGAAGTATTCACAGTCACTAATGAAAAGAAATACAAAAAGCCCTGATCACCACAAAGCTCCTTTCCTTTCTCATCCCTTCTCTGTAATAGATCTCAACAGCCAGAATAGAAAGGAATAAATGCCGTAAACCTTGTAAAATAGGTTATTCTGCATAAGCTTCATTTTTGGGAGACTCGCAAACATCTAAAATACAAGCTCCTAAGTTTCAGATTACCAATAAAGGCCAAATATAAGATGGTCTACTTCTCGAAGTCCTTAAATGTAGAATATCTTTTTGGAAAACTCTTCAAACACAAGTTACAGGAGGCACTGGATGGTGTTCCTACAGAAACAGGCAGGGTGATGGAAGAGTTCCTTCCGGCCTTTAAAATTTGTATATCCGCAAGAATCATTATTCACCATAACCGATCACTGTCAGTAGTCTCTGATGGACCTTTCTACCATGCTTTCTGTGAATTATCCATGTTGTATGGGCTTTACGATCTAGGATTACTAAACCAGTTGTTTGTTTGGATAAACCAATACTTTGGGAATCTCTTCCTAGCTTCCTCAACAGGTGATTTTCGGAACACTCTTTTTGCCCCTTTAACCCAGCTGAATAACACAGACTGCATACAACGTTTTGTTGCAATACTTCTCCTTTACTGAACACAAAAAATAGCCTATAAAATCACAACAGGGTTCATATAATAATATAAGCAAGAACAATAGGAAGCATTGTTGGTTTGAATTGCACGAAATGTAAACCACTCAGTTTTGAACTGTGAAAATATAACTGGACTTCCTTTTTTGAACAGATCATTTTGTACATGAAAGCGGCCACAAATTAAGAAAAAGACATACTTAAACTTCAATAAACATCACAAAGTTCCCAGTATAGAAATTTTCTCTTAGTAGCTGCCTTGTAATACTAGGTCATCCATCCTACCATGAAGTTCAGAACCCATTCTTGGAATTGTGTGAGTCTGTCTTCACTTATGAAAACACCTTTGCTTATAAAAACTGCTGCTGCAGAAAGCCCAGAAACGTTGTTGAAAAATTCACATGTTTAGCTGAAACCACAGAACATTGTTTCCTCTGTTTTGTGGGAAGCTCTGCTTTACAATGGCCTTTCGTGTTGTCATAAAGGCAGAACCCTTTCCATCACAACCAGATAATACCCTCAGAGCTTTTTTAATTCCTTTGAGTGCACCACCAAATGTTTAAGGAAATATCAGCCATACCCACAGCTTGCAGAAAGGAACAACAAAAATGTGTTTATTATTTGTATTACAGTAGGCCACAATTGTGATGTCGGGATTCTGTATAGATTCTGGGTGAAGGTGGACAGAGAAACCTTGAATAAAGAGAGTTTAGTGACCTGAACAGGCAGCACTGGAGGTGCTGACCTAAACAGAGGAGACAAGAAAATGGTAAAAGGGAAACCAAAGAAAAGCTTAAGAGATGTGTAAGATGTGTGAAATGCAATTAGGACTTCAAAGTTGTACAGGGTATAGAACTCTCCCTGAAATCTGTGCTGCACATTTATTATACAGGCAGACTGTATTAATGTCTGTGATGGGTCAGAACCATGTCTACTAGGTACAGGGGTGACAGAAATATTAAATTAAAAAATACAACCTCAGTGAAGAATGAATTTGCAGAAAGAATATGTCTCAGAAAACTCTGGTTTGCTTTATAGTATTGCATGAGCAGAAAAGCAAGTTAAATTTATTGCATATCTGTTCTGTGGGTAATGACTCATTCTCTTCTGGAGGAATGCAAGCAGACTTGCAATGCACTCAAACATTACACTAAAAATATCCCATTACCATCCACAGTCTGTCATACAGAAATATTTCTTGATAGGTTTTCAAAACAAGGACTGACATATTCCAGTTCAGTTCATTGAATAAGTAGGCCCTGACTACTTTCAAAACCAAACAGATGAATTGAGGTCTTTAGGATTAATCCTTAAAACCTTAGGTGACAAAAATTCCTGCTAATTCAGTTTTAGTTCTGTTATGTGCAACACGCTTACCCTGATGCTTCCAACTGTAGAACAGTAGCATGGGGATGGAGCATATTAACTTAGAGGTACAGCTGTATAAGCAAAAGGTCCAAAAACTTTTTGATACGATGATGTTCTTTGTGTGTTTGTGTGTGCCAGTCTGACTGACTTTCCCCAGCAACTCCAGAATGATGCAGTCAGTGTTGATTGGTTTTGAAGAAATGCAGTTGTCTCAGTGATATGAAGTTCCTCCTAGATTTGTGAAAAGAACAGAAGGTGAGAAAGAGAGGCTTCAACCACCCGCTCACACCCTACTAGAAATTATTAAATCCACCAAGGTGGCCATTTGTGAAACACAAGCTGATAAGAAGCCAGACCCTCTTAATTTAACTGCTCATGGTGTTCTCTTAAACTGTGACTAATACAGGTTTCGTAAGGACTTGTCCCTTGAAAACCCTTTCGGTTCTGTTTTTCTCAAAGAAATACTCAGTTAATCAAAATTAAAACATTTTGCCAAAGCCTATACAGGCTGTCTGGATCTTAGCAGATGGAGTTTTCTTTTAGCCAGCTTAGCACGCTTTTTTCAAGGAAGCTTGGACAACTAAAACCCAGGTCTGCTTTTTTATGGGGATTGCTTTGGGTCTGAGCAGTTAAGGTCCTCTGGAGCCTCCTCTGAGCTAGGATCAATGAGGAAGAAGAAATCTAAAAGCCCTTGGGAATCAGATGGGCTAGATGTTTTGGGCCTGTCTTTGGAGAAGAATTCTGATTTGAAAGCTTGAGAACAAAATGTCTCGATTGTGCTTATTTAGAAGAAAGATCTTGCATGGATATTTCTGAAAGATCAGAATTTTTTTGTTTACATTCCGACATTATTTTTCTCCTTCAAAATATAGACCTTACTTGCTGTACAGGGGTTATGATCCTCTCAGATGCTTTGAGGAAGGTAAAAACCTTTACTGTGTGATCACTGCTGTGAGACGTCTGAGCGTATCCTCAGTTCAGGCCCTATTTGCACAAAAGCACTAATTTCTGCTTACGGTGTTTTGCAAACAGGAAGTCTAGGGTCTGTTTATGGTTTTGTTGTGTATTTTTAAATCATTATTGCCACCATAGAAGAAGCAAAAGACCTGATAAGGACCCCTTTATGCTACCATATTTGGTCAAATGGTGGTTCTATGTATACCACATGTGAACATTAGAAATTTATTTTTAGATGACCAGTGAGACCTATGTAGTTTAAAAATAGCCAGGAATTGGGACTATACTGTCTTTTTAAAGGACAAAGAACAGCTGTTGCACGAGCAAACACAGAGCAGCCTCTCCCTCAGAAAAAACTGAATTCTATAAATATGTCATCAAGGTCATAAAAACAAACATAATGGGATAAGAAAAACTATTCTGATTTAAGTACGAGTGTCAGCAAACTCACTGCCTACTCTGTATTCAGATTGGTACCAATGGGAAAAGAAAGGCATTTGCCAGCAATGTTAGCTAGCTGCAGTTCTGCTTGGCAAGAATGAGAGTGGGAAAGCAGGAGTAAAGGACGGCACTGTGTCAGGGGCAGGTCCAGAAGCCAGTCAGACACTTGCAGGGAAGTTGTTCAGTGCTGGAAGATCTAGCAGAGAAAGATCAGTTTGGTTTTGCTCCTCTGATGAATGGACAGCTGGCAATGTGAATGAAAACATTGTGTTCCAGGGAAAGGTTTTCATTTTGGAAATGCAATTGGAATTGTATCAGTTAAAGGAGAATCTATGTTTAGAAAGACAGTGGCCTAATGAACCAGCATCCTTGATTGCATCTAGGGATTGCATACACTAATGACTTACCTTTTAGAGTAGAAAATACTTGAAATTTGGTACTTTTTGGTATCTATTGGTATATATTTGGTATATATTTGGTAAGATATTACATACATTATGACTAACTAATTTGTTACTACCACAATATATTTTGACTAACCAAAAGAAAGTCACTTTGATGGCCAAAACTGGTGTTTCAAAAGGCAAGCTCTTTGACTTTTAAACTATTTGTAATTAAAATTTTATTCTATTGTGATGTAAATCACATGAGGTCACTCTGAGTAATGGAAAATGGCACCGAGTCATGAACAAGAAATTACATTAGTTGCAGTTAGCTCTTTGGGGGTATGAAAAGGGCTAAAAGAAAAAGGGTGTTTTATAGCCATTCCACAAGAGGTCATCTTCATCCTTGTTATATCTGAAATGCCAGGGTTGTGAGTAGGAGAAATTGTTTCTTATTAGAAATTACTTCTTGAATTTTAGCCCTAAGATTAGTTGGGAGGCAGGGAGAGTAGGGTGTGGACACACACAACTGTAGCAGTTTAATATGGGGCTTTTTAGACGAATAATAGAAGACTTACTGAAACTAACATGTTCATCAGAAACTTAGCTAGGCTGCTACAGGAATGAAGCAGGTGGTGATAGGATTTTGAAAAGAATTGAGAGAAACAGGACTGGTTTTCTGACACAAAGTTATCACTCACAAAGCTGTTTGCCTTGATACATCTACATCCAACCAGAACTCCAACCGAAATCAAACTATAAACAGCCAGCAGAATTTTTATGCCCAAACGAAAGGACTTATTTTCACTGAAGGACTGACTGCTTCAGTGCTGGCTTGTAACTTAAAATCCACAGATATCACAGCATGCATTTCTACCCACACCTTTTCTTAAAGATGCGGTCTTAAAACCACAAGTGCTCTTTTTTACATTGTGAGGAGGAATGAGGTGCTCCTTTAAAAATATAAGTAAGCCACTTTTCACTTCCAAACCACAGATTCTCATGTAGCCTATGAAGCTGGCAGTGACCAAAACAGTTACTTCTGACTACTCACAGCCAACTTTATTGCACTTCTTGATGTGAAAAATTATTTGTGAGGCCTACAGACAGTTTAAGCCAAAGAATCTACACAAAGCCCAATAGGGGGAAAGAAACCCCACAGGCTTGAGTTTTTTGTATTATAGCTCAGACAGAGGAGAAAAGCTTATTTGTACTTGCCTGCATAAGACAGAGAGTACTGAGTACTGCTCTTCAGGTCTAACAGGCTGATATCTCTCACAGACTCTTTAATTCAGTGTGGGTATGAAATAGTTTTCAATACTAAGTGGTTCTTTTGGTGTTACCAGAGTGCCTTAGTGTCTTTTATCTGTCTCTTGGGAATAATATGTTTTTAATAAATAGGCTTTCCTGGAAGCAAGATGGGTAGTAGCATTTGTAGTGCCAAGCAAATAACAATTTTAATTAGGTGCCCAATCCCCCCATGCCTTTATTCGACAGTCCACAGTACTGGTTTCACTTGCAGTTGTCGTGTTCATTATTAATCTGCAAAATGAGCACTCACAAGATAAATGAGAGGAAAATACTCATAGGGTGCATGTAATTAGTACACAACTTATTATGAATTGTGATGATCTCCTTGATAATTAATCAGGCTTACAGTTGATGTTCGGAGGCAATCCAGATAGAGGATTTTTCAACAAATAAGAGCAAATTCCTCAGGGGGCAGAGGAAGACACAATGAGAAATGGGGAGGCAGAAATCATAGGTCTAAAAGAAATGCTGTTCAATGGTTGTAAACTAAGGCTCTATCCTTTGCTGATTAAAGCTGGAATTGTTTTATCTCAGGTTTTTGCAGAGAGGACAGTAATGTGCATCCAAAGGATGTGCGATGGAGTAGTTCTGGTGTATTGATTTGCCTTCAGAAGAAAATGGTTGAAATCCACCACCTGCACAGAGAGAGGGTGCGCTTGCCATGTGAAGGAATGACAGTACCATGCAATAGCAAGGACTTGCACCTTACTTCCATGTCCCCAAGTAGAAGCAGGACCTAGAGCCCAGGTACATAAGAATATAGTCATGCTACAGAAAGGGACCTTAAGGAGCCAGGATGCTGAGGGGCCTGGTATCACCTCTCTCTACCCAGGCAAAAGAAAGTGTTGAGGGCAAAGCTCATTATTAACTTACCTCTATGTACCTTAATCTGGGTTGTTGTGAAAGCCCTGAATTTCTTCCAAGAAGAGAGAATCACTACTTCTTCTTTTTTTTTTAACCTTCTTTTTTTTCCCCCTCTCTCCTTTAAAATGTAGCTGAAGAAGTGTTCAGAGGAGTCTTCAGCAGCAGGCTGGAGCCCTCAGCCAGGAGACAGGGGCTGAGACTGATGTGGGTGCAGACTCAGGGGTGCCCTGTCCTGGAGTGCTCTCAGTGGGATGCACACCTCTGGTGCTCTGCCACTGCAAAGACATACCTTCAGTCTCCTCCTCGTGCAACTTTTGGTCTGGGCAATAGAAAAATGCAAGCTGGTCTGAAGGGCACTTCAACTCAAAATTAATTTTCTGGTATTCAACACATATTATGCCTCGCCGCTGGCGTTCACTGTGGAGGGAATTAGGCCATACATGGGTTCGTGTTGGTGTATTCCTTTATTTAGCCTCTGCATGTTACCAGTTAACACCACGTGTGTCTCCAGTCCACGTGTTAATGTGGAATACAGGACACAGGCCACTTAGGAACAGCTAAGTGATCACAGACTGTGCCTTTGCTGGGATTTAGAGTAACTGGAATTGACTTCAATTTATTGCTTTTATCTTCCCTCCTACCACACTCTTAAGCACCTGCCTCATAAAATAGCTGCACAAATGATTAAGCGCACGGAGGCCCTCAAAGCTGTAAGAAGGCTACAAAATGAAAAAGTTGACAGTGACAGTAACTGTGCACGTGTCATCAAGCAATCCTCCATCCAGGGCACATGGGTATGGATGAGAAGGCCTACCATCTGTCACTAGCAAATACCCAAACATTATCCAGCAGTGCAGCAAAGCTCTCACCGTCTCTGTTCTGTGATATTCATCAGCTATTCCTTTTCCATTTATTCTGTACAATACATTTTTAATGTGTAGGTTGCAATGCAATGCTGAGCCAATAGAAGCCAACCAACCTTTGTCTTATCTCTCAAAAAACAGATTAACATTTCTCTCTGTTATGGCTTATTTACTGTAATTGCTTTGTACACGTGTGGCCAACAGCGAAGTGCTTGTCTCAAGGTCCCCTGTAGAAACGTAGACTTCTGATGACCCGTTTCTCCCACTTTGCAAAGTCATTAAAACAAAATGTCCTCTTTTTCAGTATTTCACTGGTAAATTTGCAACCTGCCTGAGCTTGTTATCATATCACTGTGCTAAAGACATACTACAATTTGCATTCAACCTCCATGAAAAAAAAATCAACGTGAGGGAATACACATTGTTGCATTCATGAAGCTTTTACACCTGGAGAGAGAACAATGCTCAAATTTGATTAAAATTGTATTTCCTGCCATTGCCACATCAAACTGCTAAGCACTTCAGATGTGTCCAGAGCACGTTAACCTGCCAAGTCTTGGCACAGCCTCACTTAATTGCTGCTGCTGATACAATGCTAATGCCTACTCTACACTGCACACAGTTTAAGTCACTGTGGCAGGACACCTCTGCTTGCTTGAGGAGATTTTCATTTTACCAGTAAAGTAAAGAAGCGGGGAGGACCTTTTGACTTGACTCCAGACTTGAGGTCATGTCTCTGTGTCTGGCTGCTGCAAAAGCGCCTGATGGAGCTGTTGGACAGCCAATAAATTAATTCAATGAAGCATAAGTGAGCTTACCAAACAAATTATTACTCTGCCTCTGTCAGAGCTGTTCATGTGCTTAATGTACTTGTAGTGGAGTGATTTCCCTTCAGTACTGCTGGGGACAAACAGCCTTTCAGGGCAGGCAGGCTTGGCAGCAAGCGCAGTCTGTAAATGATTATGCTCCGGTCCTGAGAGGACGGCAGCCGTCCGTGCAAAGCAGCCAGGGACGGCCAGGAGGAGGGAGCCCTGGTGGTCTGGTCTTCCAGAAATGCAGGTCCAGCTCCCTGCTCTTCCACACAATGCCTTTTGCTCCTTGCTTGGGAAAGTCCTGCAGCTCTCCGCGTTTCGGGCCATTACATTCCTGGAGGACAGCAGCTGAGAGACCGTGGGGCACATTGGGAGCATGGCAGTGAAGCCCGACTGCCCTTCCATCTGTGATGCTCCTCCTTGGCCAATGCTGCCTCTGCTCTGTGATGGACCCGCTGGATGGCCAAGGCTGGCAGGTACCTGCTTAGAGCAGGGTCAGCCTCATCGTGTTGCTCAGGTCGTTGTCGAGTCAGACCTTGAATATCTCCAAAGACGGGGACTCCACAACTTCTCCAGGAGACCTACATGAGTATTAAACAGGAACCCTGTTGACAGGAACCTGTGTTAACAGAAGTGCCTGAAATTAAGGTTATACCCGCTGTTTTGCTCCCCAAGGAAAAAACAACGAGAACTGTTGGGTTCAGTGCAGATTACAGAAAGATGAAAGTTAGATTTGATAAATGGCTTTTTAAAAATGAGTTAATGGTTCTTTTCTTTAAAAGTCGTTACTAATAATCCAGCTTTGGTTGCAACTGGACATTTCAGTATTTTTCCTCTTTCCTTTCCTTGTCACTATCCCCAACTATTAAAAAAGAGCAGAATGCATGGCTGAAATAGAATTACTGTTTACTTTGCACGATTTGTAATTTAAAAAAAATTTAACTAGCTTTGAAAAGCTAGATTTATGGTGCAATTTAGTGGTTCTGATTTTGAAGAAGTACAAAGGATTTGCAAGTGTACAGAGCAAGAGAAAGACTAGAAAACATAAAGGGGGAGAAGGGGGGAAATAGAAAAATCACAGGAAAATAAATTTATTCAATTTCCTGGTCATCTAAAATAATTTTCTTTGTAATATTTTGAACAAGCTGAACAATTCTTCCATTGCAAGAAGAAAAAATTTGTCCACAGCACTTGCCTCCCTGTAAAATCCCCAAGAAAAATTCATGCACAAATTTTCATTGAACACCAGCATTAGCCAATGGTGTTTTCCTTCCACACACCATCTGTGGAAAAAGGTGAAGAGAGTCATTTTAGTTCCTGGAACTACGATGTAGGCAAACAAGGTGTTTGAATCCCACGCCCCCAAGGAATATTTAATCTCTGTCCCCAAGAGGTGATTATACAACAAGCCAGGTAGAGAGTGTCAACAAAGCCGTAATGAAATAAATAAATAAAGGTAAAAGGTTATAAAGACAGGAAAAGACTTGCTATCTCATTTCCTCCTTGAATATGAGGGAGCAGGCAGTAAAGTTAATTAACTGCCCCTGAGATGGATGGGCTCTGCGGTGTAGTCTCCCAACTGTCAGGGGAGTCACCTTGCTCGGCATTTATTCAAGTAATTGCAATTAGCAAACAAGTGATCCTTCTCGTCAATTGATTAGGCTTCCTTAGTGTCAGGGAGGTGATGGCTACCTGACTTCCCCTAGGTTTTTTCCCCATGCTTAGCTGATAGTTGCCTCATTATCTACAGTTATGCTCCCTTCCATCTGGTCTGCCGCTGAGCCTTCTTGGGCTCTGTCACACGCCTGGCAGCAATTAGCTGGTAGCAAGTGGTTATCCAAAGTCAGTAAACAAGGAGCTAGCAAAAGTGGTAGTAGTGATTAGTGTGATTATCTTGCCTCACAGGCCCCAGAGAGCTGCCTGGATCACTTAGGCTGATGTTCCTGGTCACAGGAAGCTGAGCCACAGCTGGATAGTTTGGAAGAGTGTGCCGAACATCCCCATTCACACAAATATCCCAAACGCTGGCTCTGGTGCAAAGCTCTGGAGTCAACAGGAGACTGATTCTGTGAACATTGTTTCATGCTCACAAGGAAATCTAATTTTAAAGGTATTTAGGTTTCTAAAGGTGAAAAATTTAGCCTTCCCAAAAGCACTGAAGCGGACAGATTCCCACACAACAAAAGGACCCATGGGGATTCAGGGCAACAAACAAATGTTCTGCTATCCCAGGGAACATGGGGAATACTCTATATACTGACCAAGGATGCTTTCCGTCAGCCATTGCTCTGGAAAGAGCAGAGAGCATTCACAGAGGAAGCCCAAAAAATGCACTGCTATCCTGAACGGTTTAACTGCCCCACAGTCAGAGCCACACCAGGTCTCCAGCTCCTGCAAATCGGTGCTGTTCCACAGACCTGGGTGGCACCTTTTCACACCCAAGGAGTAATTGGCACATTAATAGCTTGTAGACTCTCTTCCATTGAGCACACTTTTGTCCATTAAAGTTGATAATGGATTATGGATTGAGCTCAAAATTCCTTCCCAGCATTAATAACCCCCTCAATTACAAGCTGATAATCCAGAAAAAAATCCCACCACTAGCATCAAGTATTGTAGTGAACAAGCTGTCCTTTTGTGCCTTCTGCAGGGAACTGAGGAGGCTATGTTCTCACACATTTCTCTTTTTGACTGTAAGCAGACATATAAAGCCAGTTTTGATAAAGGGCTTTATCGTATACCCCAAAGCAGTTCATCTTAGCAGCTGTAAATGCCAGAACACTATAAATCACTTTATGGTACCAGTTGCTTTATACTTAAAAGGGTACACATGTCAGATACTGTCTTTTTTTGGGTCTAGCACTGCAGAAAAGGCTTCTCCTCAGGTGATATGTGAGTGGATGAGGTCAATGGCAATGCCCACCCACAGTGAAGTGATGTTAATTCATTGTAACACACTCAGGACATAAGTCTGCGCAATGAAAGGTGCTGCCTCGGGGAAAGCTGTCGTGCGAAGAGAAGCTTTGTGGTCCAGCAGTCAAAGCAGGGATTGGAAGTTTCGTGAGTGGAAACACCACTAAGCGTCACATTAAGATGGTGAGTAGAAGGTATTTCTCCATACCCTCCTCTTTTGCATCTGTCATTGGGGTTCTGCCCAGCCCGCAAGAGTGGGAGCTCAACTTCTCATACAGCAAACTAGAAACACTCTGATACAAATTTGCTCTATTATTGGTCATAATGATCATTACCAGTTACAATAAGATTAAGGTAACATTATATTAAGGATAAGGTAACAAAATAGGGAACACATTTTAGAAAAATCATTCCTCTGGCACTCAACCTGCATTCATTCTCAGTTGCCTATCTGCAGATGCTCTAAAATCTTCTGTGAAACTTATTCGCTGAACTTTGGAAAGTTAGGCAGCTTTCCTCCTTACTAAAGTGTCCACTTCTTAGTGATCTTCCAAGAAAAAATTAAATTCTGAGTCAAGAATTAAATCAGAGAAAAATATTTTTCTCATTTGTTACACATGATCATCACAGTCACCAGCTTCATATTATTGTCACACACAAAATCATCCTGCCTCATCTGTCTGTATTTACTCATTTATCACTAAGACCATAATCCATAATTTCAGGAACCTACGCTTTCTGGCACAATTTCCTCAAATTCTCATGACTCCCAGATCATGTCTGGAGATCTCAATACAAGGGCAGCAGGTAACTGCAAAAACAAACACCACCATGCCCTCTAAAAGCATGTGTACAATCCATTGCCTACCTTATACTTCAATTCTTAGCACAGAAATTAGCACCAGAAAATCCCTTTTCATTCTATTCAAAGTGACGTTAGTTCCCTTCAACAAATCACTGCAGTATATTCTATGGCCTGTCAGATGCTTTTCATTACAACACTTTTCATTTAAGAAAAAAAATGTGTTTGCTCGTTTTAAGTCCCAGAGCAGATCATCTTCACTGGATGTGGAAAGCAGTAATGATGGACTAGGAGAGGGATGAGGACTGGGTTCTGTCTTTGAGAACAAATGTTCTCTCTTTATTCCTGTCCCACTTCTCATCCAGTCCATTCACCACTCTGCAATTGACTGTGGCTCGGTCCAGAGACTCTTCATTTACTGTAGCAAATGAGCTAATAAATCTAACATGTCGTAATCCTAAAGCCAAGTGGAAAACATGGGGCTGAATCTTCCACCAGAGTAAAACTGCGTAGCCAGGGTAAATTCTTTATTCAGTTTTAATTAATATCAACTGAGGATATGACCAAATTAGTCTAGAGTTTACCACCAAAGACGTGTTGTGAAATTTCTATGGATTTTATTCATACGTCTTGATAGCTTAGAAGAACTGGTCATAACGCTTGTTGAAAGCGGGACCTCTTTACTATTACAGCTGCTTTTCTTCTCCCTATGAGCATCAAATGGGAGCCTGTATGTCTCCTGTTGTCATGTCTCCTGCTCTGGGAGACACAACTAGCAATCGATTCCAGACCTGGGAGAACCTACTGCCTCAGCCTTGACCAGAATTCTGTTAATTTGCAGGGCAGGGAGGAAGGAATATCTGTCTTGAGAATTAACTGTCTTGCCTTGGATAAGCAGGGAAATCTAGATAAGGGCAGATCGACCCACCATACCTGTTCCCAGTCTCCTTGTCCCATCCATCTGGAAATAGTGTCCTGAGACATTCACCGTTCTCTGCCAGCCTCTTTGCTTGAAGGGAAGAGAAACTCGGGACCAGCCATCACAGCCAGACAAATGACTCCACAGACTCTTTCTGTCTACCTATAATCAAACTCTGACTGATACAGCCAGGAGATTCTTGGATTGAATGCAAAAAAGATTGTAATAAATACTTAGGGTGGAGGAGAACCATTTTCTTCAAAAGACTTCCTCCTCTAGTTAAGGTTGCAGAATCATGATCCTGGCCTTCTTCCTATGGGTTGGATACTGCAAGTTCTTTGCATCCTGGAGCTACATTGTCAGTACATTCAAATATACTAGCGTTTTCTCTGCTAGGCTTTGCTGTAGTTGCTTCTTGCCTTCATGACAGCTACTGTATGCAATCAGGATGCATTGAGAATGAAAGGTATTTTTAAAAAGGGAGAACCTAAAAATCTATTGAAAGTCTCTACTAATCTCCTCCACACTTGTGTTACAGCTGTGCAATAATTTCCTGGACTCATTATTATGGAAGCGTTTTGTGGCCATATTATGCAGTCCAGCAGTTACGAGTGTTGAGTCTTCATTCACTTGTAAATGATACATCATCTCCGCTTTCACATGACTAAGAAAGTGATTCTATTAATAAGATTACACTTTTGATGTTTCCTAACTAAGGCTGCCTGTCACAGCATCTGCGCGTCCCAGAAAAAAACCACAAAGAAGTGTTTTCCCCTCTTTTTCACTGATGTAATCTGCTTCAACTCCATTGACTTTTGTTCTAACTTCAAGAGAGGGGAGTTGTGTGGAGGAGGAAAGTGGAGGAGATGAGGACTGTAACAGCATCTGTACCTCATCAAAACAAGAGTCACTGCAGTCAGTGACCTGCAGGTGTGGCTGGCAGCAGAAAGGACATCCACAGGGACAGCTTTCCCTTGCTGTATTCTTTCAGTTTACATTGCAGACTTGAAGACATTCTGTTTTGGAAGATGCATGTTTGGTTGTGTTTGAGAGCTGTTATTAGACTGTTCTTTCACTGAGCCTGTTCGATTTCTTTTTGAGACCTTCTCTCCATCCCAGTGCTAAGGGCTTGCTTTTTCCATAGGTATTAACCCTCATTCAGTAGTGTTGAATTTCAGCTTCTTTTCCAAACCATTTAAAACTATGTTGACTAACACAGATGCAGCAAGACTCCCCTGATGGCCTCTCCATGACAAAGCAGTGCATTTATTCGGTCATTTGGTTTCTTATCTTTTTACAGTTAATTCAAGGGAGGGCATCCACATTCATTCCACGACAGCTTAGTTACTGTAAAAACCTTTGGAGACATACCTTACCAAAAAGTTTTGCTAACTGCAATACTGGGCCACCATTATATGTGTACTCATTGACTCCTCTGTGAGACTTGAATTCTGTCACAAAAACCTGCCTTAACTCTTTCTCATATGCCTACTTTACCCACGTCTCTATAATTCTATTCTTTTTTATAACTTCAACCAATTTTCCAGCTACAAATTGTGAATAACTTCATAATTTTCTAGGACAAAAGCACAGTTCTGGATATATTTTTTTCAGCAACTTACAATACTTTCTTTTTAGTTTATCTTGGTCTTTCCAAATAAAATTAAAAAGTAAAAATTGTAATTTTGAAAACATTTTTAATATCAAAATGCCTCTGGATAGTGGAAAAGAAGTAGAACGTTCACCACAATGAATGCCCATAGGGTAGGATTTCTGAAAATGAAATTTACTGATATCTCTTAGTACAAGTAATAGTGAGAAACCCATCTCTCTGTTGTTCAGTTTCATCAATATTTACTGAGGTGGAAGTGAAATAGAGAAGAAAAAGGAAATAAGAAAGAGAAGGAAACATCAGTTTGTTTCTCTTTTTCTTTAAGGGCTTCACTCCTAACATATTTTCTGTCCCAAATAAGAAATTCCCACAGTTTTAGAGAGTGGGGATGGCTACTAGAAACTGGGAAAACATACAGGGTTGTAGAAATTCGAACAGCGTGTTGTGATGTCCTTGAAAAGTCAAATATTTCCAGACACGGGAAATTGTTTAGAAACGATCTTTAACAGGGAAGTAAACAGAAAATTGATTCCTTTTGCTTAACTCCATGCTCTGAGCCAGTGGGCGAGCAGAGGAAGAGCATCTCACGGGACTAGGGCAGAAGTCCCAAGCCACACTGAAACGCTACCTGACAGGTCCTTTCACATCGCAGTGTCCCTTACACGGCGCCTCACGAGCACTGAGGGCATGCAGCGTCACTGTCCTCTAGCCATGGTGTGGGTCTGCAGCAAGCACTTTATTTCCATGATTTGTCTTGCAAAACAAAGAGCAAAACCGGTCTAGGTGAGGGCAAGGCGAACTTCGATACTGCTTTGCTTCAGAACTGCTTTTTTCTTGTCTCTCACCTCTGTCTGTCGCCATTTTTCCCACAGCCACAGGTTGAGTATCTCATGTGGACTGTTTACTTCCTAAAGCTAAAATGCAAACCCTGCCCCCCATCCCTGCTCACCTCCCAGCCTGCCTGGCATTTCTTTATTTCTGCTCAAATCTAGAAAAACAAGAGGTGCTCCATCCATGTATTCCTTCAGGTCCACCACAGTGCCCCCCAGTCTCTCTACCCTTGAATGTCGCAAATGGCTTCTCTTCTTTTACTCTGTCTCTGCTGCTTCTAACTCTCAAGGACTCTCTGGTCTCTTCTCCTTTCTCACCCACTGTTTTAATTATATTTTTTCAGCCTGCCAATCATGCCAGTTTCAATGAATTGTTTGTTACACCGACAGACACCACCTGCTTTCTCCCCTGCGCCCTTTATAAAACCTATCTATAAAAACCACACAGATCTGACAGTCAGCAGTTCCTGAAAACCCCACAAACCATAAAGTAGGAAGCTTTAAATAGGCAATAATAGCTGGAGTTTAAAAATATTTATTGAATTATTCATTATGATGATGGAGTCATGGGGGCTGTGGGTGGCAAAAGCCAAAGCGTTGAGGGCAAAGACAGAGACTGATTTATCAGGCTGTGAATGAGGTAATGAATGTCACATTTGACCTCCTTTCTCTACCAGTAGTACTGTCAGATACCAGCTCTATATCACCTACCTAATTTTGGTCTGCACTCTATTCATTCCTGCCTCCGTATTCCCTGCGGCTCACGCAGGATACGGACCTTGGTGAGCCATGCACACAAGATCAGTGCTGGAGCTATCTGGAAAACATTTCATGTGGCTGGAAGTTGTATTTGAACATTCCTTGTGCAAACGTAGTTATTCAGGATGTACCACGGTGGCCAAAATCCCACTAAAATCTAGTCTGTAAGCTTAATCTTTGGGCAGACGGGAAGAGGGGAGCACAAATACTTGCACAATATTTTCATCTGCAGTTGTAATCCTGAGACAGGAAGTCTGGATGGAGACTGGTCCAAAACTCATTGTGACAGATGGGCTCTGAGGCAAGCCTTTAAATGATCGGCTCTGTTGTACTGGTCCTTCTTCTTACAACTTAATTTCTTATGATATTCAATCACCCTGATTCTCAGCTAGGACTGTCCTTCATGCAGTCTTGAGGGACTTGGACCTCTAGAGACCTTAAATACAAGCAGCACGACTCCCCAAAGATTGCCACACAAAAAATATTCTCTTAAATCTGCAAGGACTTTTTTTTCCTTAGAGAAGGCAGCAGTAGTAAAACCAACATTAATCCTGCATTGCTCCATTTCATTCTGAGGAGAGAAGTTCCAGTGAATTATAGTGTGAAGCCATTTTCATTTTGTCATGTTTTAATATCTGTCAGAAAGTTGTAAAGAAAAAAACTGCATTTCTTTTCTAGCTAGGAAAAAAGAGTTAATAATTTACAGGGACTTAGTGGAGACTATTCCACCTGGCATATTAAATGGAAGAAGATGAGGCATTCTAACCATCTCAGTATTATCCTAGCTTTACTGCTCTCTAAGAGAACAGGCTTAAGCAATTCCTAAAAATAGTGGCACAGGAACATTTCTGAACCTGTGTTTAGAAATTTCAGACACTTGCACCCTGATCCCACAATAAGAGGACACCTGCACTGCCCCTCTTCTCCCTCTGGGCTCTGAAAAAGACACAGGCCAGACAGAGCAGCACTGCTTTCAAGCCCTATAAGTGGCATGTAGCAGCTCTGATTTGACATAAAGTCTTTTTTTTTTTGCCCCACAGCATGGCTCAATGCAGAGAGAAGAGCATCTGCCCTTATTCTCTCTGCTGGCCCCCAACAAACGCACCCCGGAGCAGTGTGGCAGCTGCTCTGCACTTCTTCGGTGACTGTTTTAAATGGGAAAAGTTGGGACTGACTCAATAGGAAATTTTATTATTAGGATTACTATGGCTGAGAGTTACCAAACCTGGTAAATCCCTGGTAAAATAACACACAAAAGAGCACTGGTTCCTGCTGCGCTATCTCTTCTGTATAGTTGATGTCAAGTGCAAATGGGTTGTTTTGCCCTTCTTTAAATTAAATGCCAACCTTCCACTGTAGATACCACAAACATCTGTATTGACTGCTTTCTCTTCCATAAACTGGCAACAGAGCTTTGAGGGATGCTGGACAGCCCCAGACATGAATACAGAGCAGCCTGGAAGTTAAATGTGTTGTCCAAGGTGATTTTTCAAAGATTACCCGTTCCATTTCACTCCCACAACCTGCTGCACCACAACGAAGTTGCTCCAAGACACTGAACGGCGAGAAAGAGACATTCTTTTATCTAAAGAAAAAAATATCTATAGTTCTCCTCCTGCAACACTCTCCCCAGTCTCAGGCACAGCTGCTAATAATAAACTCTGCAAGACAAGTATCGGGGTTTGAAAGAGAAATGACAAGAAAGGGAATGAAAGGAATGGAGCCTGTGACGGTTACTTGCTCCCACAGTGATTTGCATTTGTTTTCAATGCTGGGAACAGGCAGTAAGAGCCAGTAAAGTCACCAAATACATTGTAACCCCTGTGTCAAGTTTCTGTGGAGAATATTGAGGTTTAGCTTTGTTTTTTCAGCTTCCTAGTGCTAGACGTTTTCATCACTGTCTTTTCTTTTTGAGGCTGGATTTTTTTGGTTTTGGTTTTCCAGATAAACTTTAATTTCTAACCAGTTCCCTGAATAACAGTCATAATTACTGTAAAATCCTGGTTTCTTATTTGACAGGTAGTACAAAACAAAGCTGGACACACGGAGATCAGCACGTTGACTAGCACACTGAATACTGCCGAGACTTTAATCTCAGCAATTTTCAAAAGGCTTCGTTAAAATAGTCACTATGTGACCGCACAGCTTTCAGAGTCCCTGTAGCAAGTCCCCAGCCTGCAGACAAAGAAACACACAACTTAAGCAAAATGCAGTCCCCTACTTTCACACAAAAAAAGCACGCCTACAAATGCCCAATTTCTTTTAAAGGGATTTTAGAAGAGATGGAAATCTGTATATTTTAGGATAAAAATCTTATTTGGCTAGAAGGGAATAAAGAACAAAGCTTCCCCTGGGTGAGGTACCCTGTAATACATCATCTTCTTGCAGTTTGCACGTTTACAGTCCACTTCTGGATGCTTTGGGGGGAAGACAGGTCCTGCTGCTCTGACTGCTCCTGTTCTCCTGACCTCCAGGAGATCACACGTGGTGTGATGGTGTGACAGGTCTCTCCCTCACAGTAGAGTGAAAGGGAAGCAGGCGAGTACAGACAGCAACGCAGGGAGCGCAGAAGCCCTCCAGCTCTTGCTGCCGGGAACACTGGAGGGAGTGTAATAAGAAGGACTCTCTGTCCCTTGTGTTCTCCAGGAATGACTTCCTGACATGCTCTATCTCACTGAGGACTTTCCACCGGTGAAATTGGGGCAGCCTTTTCTCCCCTCCCTATCTTTCAGTCTGTTCTGACAGCTGAAAGAGAAAGCTTCAGCTTTTCCCTCTCAGCTTGTCGAACCCCAGGGAGGCTGCCACATCCTCCCTGCCTCAGCCCTGAGCTCTGTCATGGCACTCAAAAGGGACTTTCACAGTCCAAGGCCACAACTACAGTGTTTCCTCCCTTACAGCTACCCATGTTCTGCCTCAAAGTGATAATATTCATGTTTCTAAACCCAGAGTCTCCTAGCAGCCAGAAAAAAGAATACTCTCTGTGGGAAGGGTCCCCGACTTCAGTTGGGTACAGCCCTGCAACCTCCACCCCAGCAGTGCCTTGGACCTCTGTGCCTGCCTGTGCCAGGTGCCAGGGAACACCACAGCAAAGGACACCAACACATTAGAGATACATGATCCAGGCAAGCAGAACACACTGAACAAGGCAGGGAAACCAGAATGCGAACACTGACGTTCTGTCTCCTCTCCCTCTTACCCTGTTCTAGCCTGCTCATCTTTCAGGATGTTGCATTATAAAAGCAAATACCTGGAAGCTCAGCATGAAACACATCACCTTTCTGGTGTACGTGATCACTAGCACAGTCCCAGAGCTGGCTGTTGAAACAGAAATTTTCTCTGACAGGTCTCCTGGTCTGGTTTATTCTCTTCTTTTTTTATAAAGAACAATAGCCCCGTGCATTAGGTTTTAATTGTCCCCCATAAGAACACCACTGTTTCTGCTCCAAACTTGGTCTTCTTGCACTCAGGTTTTTTCCTCCCTTAAGTTGCAAATGAGATCCACTGAGTGCTGCAAAATAAAGCATAATGGACTACTGTTAGGCTTCATTCTAGGGATAAACAAAAAAAAAATGGGGAATATGCCAAAGACAACAACCTTGAATTGTCTGAATTGGCCACATTACCTAAAAGTCACTTTTAGGAAAGTCTGTCATTCAAGGTCCAGCTGAGTTCACATACTGCAATTTGCAGAAGCAGTGTCATTAAAGGAAAGAATTCCTGCTCTGCCCGTGCTCCAGTGTGAGCCGGCAGATTGCTGTCCTCGCACTCCCAAGGGACAGGCTTCAAGCAAACCCTTTGGGTGGTTTATTAGACTTCTGCTCTGAAATACAATGGTACTGATAAATAATTTACAGTTATTTGTTGTTGGGTTTTTATCATTGGAATTTTCGCTGCTTGTAGCTTACACAAGATGAAATGCTGCTTCTGAATCTTGTAATTGTTATCATGTGCTGACATTGGAATTTGATTTATTTAAAGAAAAACTCCAGTGTGCAACCCCCAGAAATACTACATAAAGATTTTTCTTATAACTTTTACATTTTTTGCTTGACTTTAAATTTCAGGGTGTTCATTTGTAATGCATAAACTTTTGTATGTGATTAGTTTAGCTCCATCAAGCAAAACTGCAGTTTCGGAGGACATGGACAAAAGAAGTACAGAGAAATAATTTTAAAAATCCTTTTTTCTCTCTATGACAACATATACTTCTAAAATGTAAGGGGGGGGGATGTTCTTTTTTTTTTTTTGGTTGTTATTATAGGATTGAGTCATGTTTTTGTGAAACTCCAAATTCAGGAGAAAATTCAGGTTAGCTCTTCGAAGACGCGTGACAAGATTGAAAACAACTGCTCACTGAAGTTCAGTTTGCTGCCAAAACACCACCTTATGACAAATGCATCGTCTTCTAAAACCATTAATCTGGCTTATATAAAAATACTCTATAACACTTCTTTACAGGCTCAAAAACTACCTTCACTGGTTTTTGCAGGGAGAACATTTAGGAACCACAAGGAAGCTATAAAATAAGGCAATCAAGACCCAGCTTCCTAAAGTTAGAAAAATGACAAAATTGTTTTCAAGACTCGAAAGCTTCTAAGGTAATGGAGGAAATGCTGCAAAAAGTGCTCACAAAGCAAAAAGATGAAGGAGTAGAGAACAGAGGCTCCTTTAGGAGCACCTACTCACCCTCCTCAGCCTCTTGGAGGGCTCTCACTTGCGTGGAGCCAAGGCACAGATTTGGTTCAGTTCCTGCCACAGAGCTGGGAAGAGGTGCAGTGTCCTAGAAAACCCAGTTTACAGTTCTTGCTGCTACTGGAAGAGGTGGGACTACTCCCTACGTCTCCACACATCGAAAAACCACCTGAGCTGAAACAGAAGTATCCTACGCACACAGGGCACAGCGAACAGCTTGTCACCCCCTCAAACTTCTCCCAGATTTTGTCAGCATGGAAACGTGCAGTCTCAAGCACTGTTATTTAGCTTCCTCCATCCGAGCAGAAAGACTTGCTGCAACCTCCTCCTATTTAAAGGCTCCATCCTATTGGAGCCTTTGTCAAGTCAGCAGCAAGACCCTGCCAGACATCCCCTTTCCCAAAAGAGACAGCGGTTTCTTCCAGGGATCTGAGCACACCACTCCCCTTTGCACTGTTACAATGCAAGAATGAGATAGTCTTATTCACCCTCCATCCTATTCCTAAAGAAGCTCTTAAGGAAATTCTAGTGACGGTCCTATCTCCCTTCTGTATCTTCAGGAGTGACACCTCCTCCTTTGATGCGAGGTTATTTATGGTGAAAGCAAAGACTTCTGCTTTCTTCCAACTTTCCTCAGCAAGCTCTTTCAAGTGGGACCCAGGAGGACATTTTGCAGCCATTGCGATTCCCCAGGGTACGGCAGGCACCTGGAAGATTCCTGTAGGCACCTCTGTGGGATCCAACATCAAGGCTCCTCGGTTTAATAAATTACTGCCCAACACCTGAGTCATAATAATTATTCATTTCACTTTCTTAGGACAAAACAAGTTGGAAAATTCCTGTGAAAATTCCTGGAAAATTCCTGCTGGTGCCTTTGTGGGATCCAGTATCAAGGTTCCTCAGTTTAATAAATTACTGCTCAACAACTGAGTGATAATAATTAACCATTTTACCTTCTTAGGACATAAGGAGTAAGAAGCAAATCACAGTATCAAGGAAAGTGGTTTAAATCAACACATTTTACTTGCCGTGGAAATTTCCTATCACAAATCTGCTAAAGGGAGTAACTCACTAAACCACAGACTCAGTCGTGCATTTGAGTCTGGAGTGTGGTGGGATTTGATCTTCTCAGTCCGTATAAGGATGTTAAACAACACCCACTGGAAAACCCATCTACAACCTGGAACGGGTCCTGCACAGCATCTTCCTCCTCATGCGTGGAGGTGATCCCTCCCATCAAGCACATGCTTTGAGGCACATCTGAGGTACAACATATGGTTTCCATGCTAGCAGTCCTGTCCCTTAAAGGAAACTGCTGTGGAACAGGCACCCCAAAGGAAATTGTAAGGAGCAGGTGGCCCTAGGCTTGCACTTTGCACTATCTTGGTAAATGGCAAAGCTAGAGCAATCATGATCAGACCTTGCCTTGCAAACAAATGAACAGCCTGTTGAGCAGCTTTGCAAATGACTTGAGCAAGTCTGTTTTTAATGTCAAGGGGAGACGAACCACGCACGCACTCATGCTACACCTCAAGGCACGTGACTTCATGAACTGCATCTGCCAGATAAAACATTAGTGTCTGCTCTGAATCAGACACTCCCCTGTACATCAGTGCCAACAGTGGATTGCTCATTTCATCTACGTCTGACTTCCCCACTACTGATAGCAACAGATCCTAGAAAATTAGGTGTGATTTAGACAGTCAGCCAGCCCCAGAAACTGTGTCTCTTCAACCATTTCAGCTACTGAACATTTTGGAACAGTTTGAGCTGTAATTAAGTGTTCAATGCTTTTGCATTTTTTATGATATGTTGATGCAGTTTTTTTCATGTCCTAGTTAATTTGCCAATGAAACATGGCACGGAGAATTCATGTGTTGTGCTGAGGACAAACTGTTTAGAAGACAGTGTTAGGAAACTACAGATTAAAATGTTCCCCCATCGAAAAAGCACGAGGATTTCGTGCAAAATGATTCTATAATCTGCTGTCTAGAGGAGTACTTCTGACAAAATAGGGTTTATTTTACCTGTGCCAAAGCCAGTTAAGGGGCAACTACTTATTCCTGAACAATCTCAGGATTAAGAGCAATTTGCATATTTGAAAAGGAAACTTGACTCTCTGTAAGTTCAGATTGCTGGAGTGGACCTTCAACAACAGAACAGCAAATCGGTCGTTCCGTCTGATACACCACCATCTCTTAGTGCAGGTGTTCTTTCAAAAGAAGCTTTTGTGCATTTCACCCCTCCTCTGCTCTTCCGTACAATGGTGCACCTTCAATCTGAGACTTGAAGGCACTGAATTTGTTCAGCTGCCTCATTTGCAATAGCCATGGAGGGATGTAACAAGCATGACAATAGCAGTTGAACCCACCTAGTTCTGCCCTGACTGATGTTTATAGTGTGAGTCTCATCCAAATGTTCATCTTTACTTTTCTATCACAGTACAAAGTCTAATTCTCACGGCATTCAATCAGCTGCCATTGGTTCTCTTTGGATATTTCACAGCAGCTCCGTGCCAGGCACCAAAATGGCTCAGGGCTGGAGTTAATATTCTCCCACTCGTTTGACAAAGAGCAGTCACAAGTCATTGAAAAAATCTTCCAAAACAGTTGGCCAAACTGAGGGAACTGAAAACAACTCATTCCTCTTCCCCAGAGTCAAGTGTTTTTCCCGAGAGGGTTTTCATTTTGGCTTTAAAAATGTAACAAGAGATTTTTGTTTTTAGTTTTTCCAGGACAAGGATATGCACTCCAACAAAAATAGATAAGAAACTAGAACGCAGTTAACATCCTTAAGAAGTCAACAATCACATGAAAATGTATGGCTAACTCATCTCTTGATTAATGCCAAGTGAAACTCGAGGCTCCATAACTAAGAGCTCTGGGCAAAAGCAGAAAACTTTCTAGAGTTGTTGCCAGCTGTGTTATAAACACTAGAAAAAGTGCCATTTCCCCAGATGAGGTTACAGCACGTTTGCTAGTCATGGAAGCGCTTACAGTTCAGAAGTCTCTATTTATGTTGCCCTGTGACTAACTGCATTATACACACCTTGTAGGGACTAGACAGCAGCTCCACAGCCTGTGGTCTCTCTAGTAAATCACAGTGATCAAAACTGAAATGCCCTTTTCTTTCTGTTTCTTTCCTTAAATGAAGTTTTTTGAAGCAAAAACAAAGCACCAAGTGAGAGAACTGAAGTAAAGAAGTAACAGTCTGGAGCCACACACCCAGCCAGTTTGCAGCAGCACAGAGCTGCTGCATACCGGGGAGAGAATGGTGGTTTGCATAGGCAGAAGGATCTGGTTCACCAAGGTCACACAATTTAGGTGATGTCCCACTACCACCAGAAAGTTAACGGCTTTCAGCTGAAAGTCCTCACTCAAAACCAAGGTTTGGGGCGGCCATGCTGGGACTCCCACCGTGTCCCCATTGCCTGCAGCAGTGGGGTTGGCAGTTTGATTGAGGTTTTAGCCACTCTACCTTTACAAAATACTCCAATTTTGGAAAAGGTCTAGCAAGACAATGAGGAAAAACACACAAGAGGTAAAACAAGTAACTTTTCTTTTTTTCTCAGGTTTTTACTTAGTCATTTTCAGCACTATGTCAGGTTTAGCGGAACACACACGGCATTCTGTGTGAATTTTTTAGGGCTTTGTCCTAGAAGCTTCTTCTTAAAGTTTTTGAAAATGAACCAATGGACCTCTTTCTGTATTACAGTGCTTTGTAAGAATGATACCCATTTCCAACCATCTTCATCTACCCTGAGCACTATGTTCCTGCAACCCTTGTGGCAGGCAAAGCTGGGCCTGTCCCACTGGAAGGCAAGCAGGGGACCAAGGGGGCAACCTGGGACTGGCCATAGGTGGCTTGTAGCCTCAGAGCCAGGCAGACCCCAAGTGAAATCACGAACCTGTTTCCCTGAAACAAAACTAGAGCAACATGCTTCCCAGATCTGCCAGCAGCAGAAGTGCCTAACTATTCCAGCTGATTCACAGCCTGACACCTCTGACCCTGGCTTGCAGACAGCATCGATGCTCTAGATAACACATGAAAAAATATCTCAGAGTATTGGGAGAGCCTGCTGTGTTATTTCTTATAGTGAAAACCAGTAGCTAGCTTTGGTCTGTTGTGGGTTTGGGCCGGATCGGCCCAAGCAAGCCGAGTGACAGATGTTCCCTCTCTCCTGCTGAGCAGGAGAGAGAGAAGAAGAGAGACTAGTTTAGTAAGAACTAAACTACTTTAATGAAATATAAAGAATAAAATAACAAAAAGAAAATAATGAAATATATACAAAACCGTATCAAGCTCCCAGGATGACAATCACGTCACCAGCAGGCACTGGGGAAGTCCCAGACTGGACTCAGCGACGGAAGGGAACTGGATCCAGGAACACACGGGTCAGGATCAAAGGCAGACGAACCGACGGAGTCCTCCTCGGATGCCGGCCATTGAAGGAAAGCAAGAGTCCCAGCAAGAGCAAAAGCCCAAGCAAGTTGGAGAAGAAGGTGAAGCCGTAAAACGGGAAACAGATAAAACCGGAACAACTGAAACAACGGAACCAACCGAACCAACGGGAANCCTGTTTTACCTCAAACCAGGACATTCTTATAGTGAAAACCAGTAGCTAGCTTTGGTGTAAAGAAAAACTGTCTGCTTCCTGTTTGTGAGCTCTCTCCCAGATGTCCTTGCCCTTTTTTCTGTGTCTGTGGTCGTTTTTTTCTCCCCCCATGGGTAAAAAGGCCATTGTTTCTTTGCACTAAACATTAATGATTCATGTCTCTAAGGGCTGAACTGGAAAATTTCCTAGATTATACACCTGCCTCCTCTAGGAGGACTAAATGTACCAGCAGTGGGTGGGCTTACTCAGTCTCCTATTAAGCAACATCTGTGGGTGGTTTTTCAGTCCAGCTGTTAACATGTGACTTATTCTGCCGTTAGATCTACTATGTCAATGGAAAGAGTAGGCTTCAAGCCTGCTAGTGAAGGGAATGATTATAATAATTACTGGCACCATGAAATATCTTCCAAATGCCAGTAGATAGGCTCAGGGCCCTACATGCCAGCTGAATAAATGAGATCTTGCTACTCATAGGACGTCAGATGAAATGCTGCAAAGTGTTTTAAGGCAGTCATTCACAGATGGGAAATGCCTGCCAAGATATTGGCCACAATCACAGCAGCCACCTCCTAATTATTGTATGGATTGCCACCTCTCTAAAGGACCAGGAGCTGCAGCTTGAGCATGTCACACGAGGAACTAGGAAAGTCAGGTTGTAGGGCTGGCAGCTGGTATCTCCTATAGGGCATAAAACCTCTTTCCATTTTATCGTACAGGTAGAATGCGCAAATTAAAGAGCCCAGGGTTAACTTGTCACTGACAAAACAGGTTGAGGAGATATAAGGCAGTACAGAACTCCCTGACAAAAGGTAACAGGTTGGCAGCCCAGCCTTCTCAGCGCCGAGCAGCTGGTTTCACTCTGGCTGCTGACACGAGCCCTCTGAGAGAGAAGCGACTGGCAGATGGGCACGGTAACCCCTTACACCTCTGCATGTCAAGTGCACAAAGTACAGCTGACAGAGCCGTCATACCGACTCAAGCTAAACACACGCTCCTTTCTAAAGGGGAAAAAGAACAACCTGGCTAAACGTGGCCATAAATTAATTTAGGCTGAAATTTAGGAAGGTTTGCAGTTATCAGGGGGGAAAAAAAAAAAAGCAAAAGTCAGTGACAGCAAACTCACCAAACAGACTCAAAATTTGATTGCATTTTAATGAATAGATGCTATTTCTAATTAATCAATGAATCTAACTATAGAAGTCAATTAATTGTCAATCAATTAATCTTTCATTAACTTGCTCTAATTATTTCCTCTTTAATTAATCCATTTGTGCTTTGTTTGGCTATCTCAATAGTGTACTCCATGACCCAGGAGATCCCTTCTTTTCCCCCTCCTCCAATCTCATTTTTCCTGCCCGGCTTTTCATTGACTTGACATTAAACTTCTTTCCCTCCCCTTCACTGCACACAGTGGCCAAGGGCACCATATCACAGGCAGCGGGAGAGTCCTGTGACCCCAGGAACGTGCCAGGCACAGCAGAGGCAGGGAGCTAATGCGTCAGCCCAAGCAGAAGGCTGAGGGCCTTTCCGTGCCCTCCAGGAGCAGAGAGAAGGGACAAGGCAGCTGCCAGTGNAAATTAAAGAGCCCAGGGTTAACTTGTCACTGACAAAACAGGTTGAGGAGATATAAGGCAGTACAGAACTCCCTGACAAAAGGTAACAGGTTGGCAGCCCAGCCTTCTCAGCGCCGAGCAGCTGGTTTCACTCTGGCTGCTGACATGAGCCCTCTGAGAGAGAAGCGACTGGCAGATGGGCACGGTAACCCCTTACACCTCTGCATGTCAAGTGCACAAAGTACAGCTGACAGAGCCGTCATACCGACTCAAGCTAAACACACGCTCCTTTCTAAAGGGGAAAAAGAACAACCTGGCTAAACGTGGCCATAAATTAATTTAGGCTGAAATTTAGGAAGGTTTGCAGTTATCAGGGGGGAAAAAAAAAAAAGCAAAAGTCAGTGACAGCAAACTCACCAAACAGACTCAAAATTTGATTGCATTTTAATGAATAGATGCTATTTCTAATTAATCAATGAATCTAACTATAGAAGTCAATTAATTGTCAATCAATTAATCTTTCATTAACTTGCTCTAATTATTTCCTCTTTAATTAATCCATTTGTGCTTTGTTTGGCTATCTCAATAGTGTACTCCATGACCCAGGAGATCCCTTCTTTTCCCCCTCCTCCAATCTCATTTTTCCTGCCCGGCTTTTCATTGACTTGACATTAAACTTCTTTCCCTCCCCTTCACTGCACACAGTGGCCAAGGGCACCATATCACAGGCAGCGGGAGAGTCCTGTGACCCCAGGAACGTGCCAGGCACAGCAGAGGCAGGGAGCTAATGCGTCAGCCCAAGCAGAAGGCTGAGGGCCTTTCCGTGCCCTCCAGGAGCAGAGAGAAGGGACAAGGCAGCTGCCAGTGGCTCGGGTTGTCTCCAGGGATGGGATCTCTGTCCCCTGTCCTCTGACCTCCCAACTCCAGCTGGCCCATGCGTGGGAGGGTGATCACCTTCCCTGCTGAAGTGGCAAAATGCTCCCTGGGGGAGCCACAGGACAGGACCACAGACAAAAGGCTCATGCCGAGAACCCTCGGCAACAGCACTGGGGCTTTTTAGGGGGTGTGATGTGCAAGAAGGGGAGGGAAGCAGGGAGGCAGCGCCGTAAGGATCCTGTTTTCTCTGCAAGCTGGGGAGGTGCTGGGCTGTGAGGGCACACCAGTCTGGATTCAGTGTATGGCTAATCACAGCCAGCTTCAGAGCAGAAATGCTATTCAGAAGTGTACTCAGAAAGGCTAATTCTCCCTCTCAGACCTCTTACAACATGGAGCATACAAGGCCCAGAGTCGCACAGCCCAAGCAGCCACGGCAAAAGCTCTTCTTACCTCTTTACTCTCTTTGGGCTGCTCTAGCTGAAGGTCCTCTGGTTCCCACGCTGCTCGGGGTTGATGCGGTGCTGACTGCTTTCCTGCTGCTCATCTGCTCTTCAGCCAAAGTACTTAACTGCTGCTCGGGAGGCAGGTTCAGCTGTGGGAATAGCTCTTTGTTATGCTCACTTATTTTTGCTTTTTCAAAACAAACCACTGCATTTGTCCATGAAATCCACGCTCTGATCAGATGTTTTCTTCACTTCCCAGACTCCTGGCTGGTATTTGTGGGTTTACGGAGGGCAACAGACACCAGAAATTTGATAAAGGCGGTAAGGATGCTCACAGTTTCTGCCTTTCTGATGCTTTGTTAACAGTCATCTCAGTAAACATAATGATACCCATGCTGTGAACACACAAGTGCAATCTCAAGAGCCTTCCATTAATCATTCCTGCTGTCAGGAATACCATTTTAATCCTTTCTGTCCCTACAGAGATGCCAGACTTGCAAGTCCTTTAAAAAAAAGAAGTAATATCACAGTTTAAACATCTACTTAAAGCTAAATGAAGGATGATATGTATAAACAACTCATTTAGTGAAAAGATCGGCATAAAAAGTTGACAAGCAAGAAAAAGCAATTGCAAAGATTAATTTGTCAGGATGCAAGTCTGGAGATAAGTCCTTGAGATGCAGCATCGTGTATTCAAGGATGCGTCAAAAAGTGATACGGCTCTAGGAATATTAAGTATTACTCCAATTGTACAGGAAAGGGCTATGCTGTTTAAAACAAGACCATAACACTCAGAGAATCTCCATCTACATGTTACATTTTCTATCAATGTTCATACTTTTGCATTCAGTTAAGGACATTACAATGTAGGGACAGTCAGGAACAATCTGAACAAACACTTTAAGTGAAGTTGTTGAATTGTAATAAAACCCTGAGTGGATACTCTTACTTAGAAGCAGAGTGTCTGAATTTCATTTCAGCTTACTTTATTTCAGACATATTTCTCATAGCTAAAATTTTTCTAACAAAATCTATGAAGAGGACCCAAGTTGTCTTCCTATGTTCTGGGGTTTGCTCAGAACAAGTTCACAAGCAGGGTTCATTAGCAGTCATAAACTTTTGCATAACTCATACAACTGTTGAAGTTCACCAGTTTCCAGATGACTGGTCAGCATCACCCTGCTCTGAACAAATTATGCTATTCCATTGCAAACAGTCCTCTGCTGCACTGATTTGAGTTTGATTTTGATTGAGAAGTTCCTGATGGAAACTAAACATGTAATAACACAGTCTTGTTATAGTCATTTTTCTGATAACCATCACTCCTTCCAGAAGCACTAAAGAAATTAAGTACTGCAGCAAATGAACCATGCAAAATTATTTTCCTACCACCAGTGATGACAGGAAGCATTTAAAACAGTTTTAAATGTTTTATTGTACGAGTGTAATGGCACATGGGGCAGTTGCTCCAGACTGAGAGCTCCATTGTGGCTGTATTATTTATTATTACTTAAAGATTTGGGGAGCATCTCTTGCCACAGTGGTTAAGTGCTTATTTACTCATTAAAGCTGATAAATTACACGTACTCAGAAATACCTACACACAATGCTTGCAATTATAAACACTGTAATTTCATCAAATTGGATAGAAAATCACAGTAAAACAACAATCAGACAAAACCTAAACCTCGGCATCCAATCCACAGCTTAAAATCTTGATAGACTCAAACAGTGGCAGAGAGCTTCAGCAGTCGCGGTTCACTGGCAGCTGTTCTCAGCCTTACATGCCAACTCAGAGAGCGACCTTGGACCTGAACAAACAGGGACTGCATTGTGCCTTAAATGACAAGAATAGGTCCAATCAAAGAGACTTTTTTCTAACATTACCATTTGGCAGTGAATTCCACAGGCAGGGACTGCCACTGGGTCTAATGTCGTTTTGTGCAGGAAATCAGGTATCCTCCCATCTGCTCGTTGCAGGATACAGTCTTTGCTCTACATAAACTGGATTAACCCAGGTGACACCCTTAACTTCTGCTGTCCACAGCCCTTAAAGGCCTTAGCGGGGATGTTGGGGCCCTTCTGAGAACACTTTAAGCCGTTTTACTCACTGACCAAAAATGTAGATTTAAGACATGAGGGATGCTAGATTAAGCATAGAAGCCCTGAGGCACTTCTATGAGGCAAGTAAAGGCTCCTTTGAGAACAACATAAAGAATAAGCTATATTCAAAGTTTTTCTCTGTGGAAAACCAGTTGAGCAGCTCCAGAACCAAGACAGAAGGCCATGCAGCAGACAAGCAGTGAATTTGGCCTCAAGCCACACAACCACTCTCTCAGTGGCTGTGCAGAGATATTATCTCCTCTCCTTTTGAACTTGTTCCATTGAGAAGGAAAGCTCTTAAAGATTCATTATGCTATAAAGGGAGCAGAAGAGACAGGCTAGTGATCTGGAAACTCACCTGGGAGTGAAAAATCCTGGGTAGTACATTGTGCTTTAAGGTTCTTGGAAGGCAAAGTGTTTAACAGAAGTCCTTAAACAACTCTGTCCGCAGCTATCCAGGGTCTTTAGGTCTAGGAAAGATTTACTAATGCAAAAGGTGTCAAAACATGATGATGAAAATGAACGCTAACTAAATAATTCAACACATATATTTTCCTGCTAATTAAAGATTATAATCAAAAGTGGTAATGGTTTTTGCAATCATAAGTTAAGTGTGTGGAAGGAAAAAGAACTCGCAAAGGGATCTTATTAGAATCAGTTCTGGGGTGTTGAAGCAAGGCTGAAAGAAACAGAACATAAACAAGTGTTAATTAATCAGGCATGCTGCTAGCTCAGTATCTGCATTTTCATAAAATTCCAGACAACTCTGTCATTCCCGGTGCAAGACCTCCTTCACACATAGTGTCCCCTAGTAAATTTTGTCTCACTTGAATAATTTCCTAAGCTGAGTAAGGATCTGACCATAAATCAAGGTGTTCAAGGCAAGTGATTTTTTTTTTTTTTTTCCACAGCAATCCAGTTTAACACCAAGACAAATATAAGATTTCTTTGGTTGTCTGAAGTGGGTGTCTAGCTACAAAAGCAAATCACTTCTCTTTTGTTTTAGTTAGACATACCATCACCCAGCAAAATTACCTTGTAAGGGAAGGGTAAGGTCAGAGGAAGCCTGAAAAGAAAAGGTGTGTCTCTCACGACCTTTGGTACGTTTTGTTCAGGGTAATTGTTCAGTACGGTGGCCACAAAGAAAACAAAAGGATCGTTAATAATCTCAGTCGTTCAGCCCTTGACTTCCTCCTAAGATATAACATGGCAATAGCCCAAAGAAGGATCTGTTGGTACCAGGTGTACGTGACAAAATCCTGTATGCTGCATAGAAGGAGGGAGACCAACCTCTCTTCTGTGGATCTATAAACTAGTCTGTTGTAAAAGGCACCACTGCAATTCCCTTCACCCAGGAACATGTCAAATGAATCCTGATGCACTTTATGGGTTATGATACTTGGTGATTTTAGGCTTTAAAAAAATGAGTGAAAAATATTTTATCTATCCCTCTACGCTTCATGCAACATAAAGATATCCATGTAAGAGAGAACATCAGCTCACCTTTATAGGGGCAAATAAGAAGTCCCCTGAGGGATCCAAACTCTTCTCCCTTTGCGGTTCCTTAATCTACCCATGTCACCATTTGTCCTGGAGTCCTGTCTGTCAACGCACAAAACTCCTTACATGTGTTGATACTGTCTACTGAAGGGCAACTACACTCTACAAATGATAGGGTTCTCCAAAACTCTTGTACCTACAGATGAGAGGGAAATATGCATGTCCAGAACAGTTACCCAATTTATCCCTGCAGCATAGCCCCAAACAGTGGCTTCAGTCACCTGTGCTTGCTAACATCTTCTTGCATCTTCAGACCTGAGGGCAGAAGTTCCTATGTCCCTAGACAATTGCAGCAGCCTCCATACTCAATAGCAGAATTTCATGAGCACATACAGACACTGAAAACCCTCCATTAAGCTATTTTTGAGAAACCTATTCCTGTTATCCAGTTCTCTTTGAAAATCTAAGTTTGTCTTCATGTCACTCATTCCACTTACAAAAACACTTTCTAATGAATTTTGAAAACCACTTCTTACTCTACATGAGTGTTTTGAGCAACTCTGGGATCATACCGTTTACTCAGACTTTGCTTTTTTATGACTTTTTTCTAAATGAAGGTCCAAAATGGTAATACCAAGACTCTGTAAATGCAGAAGAAAAGTGCCACACAGGAAAAAAAAAAAAAAACCAAAAAAAAAAGGAAAAAAAAAACCTAAAGCAAGTTAGCTGGTTCTGAGTCATTACTACTGTTTGGTACTGTTCTGTATACTATTTTTCCCTACTGTTCACAAACAGAGATTTTTCAAAGAGTACTTAAGGTCAGTTTGTAAATGATTAACAGATTATGAAGAACTTGTATACAATTTGATATTTTTCTTTTCTGTTTATGTAAAATCTTAAGGAAAGTAAATGCAAAAATTCATCTTGTCAGAGATAATACGGGAAAAAATAACAAAGATCATCTCTGGCTTTTTGCTAGTCTTATGTTTGTTTACAAAAAGAAGAATTGTTTTACACCAAGGAAATGGTGATTTACTCTTCTGCAAAAGTATTTCCTTCTTAGTCATCCAATATGAACTGCGACTGAAATGTTAAGAAAGTGGAAGAAGAAAGAATTTAAATGGGCAGAATGAAAATAATATTGGGTTATAGGAAGAATATTTTAGTATATGTTTTACACTTACTCATTAATCAGTTTTTTAGAGCCAGAATACATCAAATAGGAGGTCTTCTCATTAAAAATCTGCAAAGCAGCATGCATCACATCAAAGTCAGATATTTTTCAGGTGTCTGAATATCTTTATCTCTAGAAGCTAAAAATGGACCTCATCTGGATGCAATAGAGACTGACTACCCTATTGCAAGAAGCTGGTGCATTCATTTCTACCTATGAAAAATGAATGCAAATCACTGCTGATGTGAGAAAACAGGTTTTCAAAATGTTTTAGAAGAAAAACAGGTCTGGAAGGGAAGTCAAGATGTCATCTGGTCCTTCTTCCTACCTTAAGACAAGTTCAACTCTACCTGAATTATTCCTTGCTGATGTTTGTCCTACTTAAAAAATTTCTTAATTAAACTCCAGTGACAGAGTCAGTCAGTTGCAATGGCAAAAGGATTGGGAAAGTTTACCAGTTTTCATTATTGCTTAATTGTTTTAAAATCTTAATAATTTTATTACCGGTATTCTTGATGGAAAAGATGCACCTGGGGAATTGCTGAAGGATATTAATTGTGTTTTCATTGCACTGTTGCACTGATTTGCAGAGGTGAAACAGTCTCACCTTTACAATGCTGAAAACCTGACCTAATTCCTGGTTACTCCTGATGGCTCTCAGTGATATTAAAAGCACAGTGTGTTGGTTGACAGGCCACTCCAGCTGAAGACACACTCACTCTTGCAAACAGCCTCAAGTCAAGGGAGACAGAAAAGACCATGCTCACTCACAAAGGTCTGAGCCATAAGAACCTGCAACAATAACATCCTACAAATGCTACAAAAGAGAGTAATACCAATTCCTCCCTGCACAGCTTGTGTTGTCCCAGTATTTCTTGTACACATTGGCAGTCCCGTTCTCATTGATTGGGGTACAGAATCAATGCCACAACAAAATAGCTTTTTAAGGTATCTTGCCAGCAAGCAAGCAATGCTTAACCCTTCTCCCATTCCACAGTATAATGCAGCAAGTATTTTCCCTCATGTGACTTACTGGGACATCCAAAGTGTGATGTTTCCATGGTCAGACTATTTTTTCTCAACTAAGGATCAGTATTTGCAAGTTAAAAGGATATGATTTTCTGTCAGCTAATAAGAATGGAAGACTGAAGAAAAATATTGACATGGAGGTTGATTGCACTGATGTAGTTGGTATTTATATAGACTTGTTGACAAAAGTCTGGGGTAATGTTTGCTTCTTGTGAGGTCCCTTACACTTCACATGCAGGTAAAAGAAGACACGTGGTAAGGAGAGAAATAATTCTTGGTGGCAGAATGAAACACAGTGCAGTGCCAAGTCACTGTTCCCATCTGTTAGCATCCTATAGCACATGCTATAGGTAGCACTGGTTTCATTGCATTGTAAAATTAGCCATAAGGGTCAAAACCAAATGATATGGATGCAGCTAGTATCAATATCAATATGATTTTCAATCAATATGATTTTCTGTCAGCTAATAAGAATGGAAGACTGAAGAAAAATATTGACATGGAGGTTGATTGCACTGATGTAGTTGGTATTTATATAGACTTGTTGACAAAAGTCTGGGGTAATGTTTGCTTCTTGTGAGGTCCCTTACACTTCACATGCAGGTAAAAGAAGACACGTGGTAAGGAGAGAAATAATTCTTGGTGGCAGAATGAAACACAGTGCAGTGCCAAGTCACTGTTCCCATCTGTCAGCATCCTATCGCACATGCTATAGGTAGCACTGGTTTCATTGCAGTGTAAAATTAACCATAAGTGTCAAAACCAAATGATATGGATGGAGCTAGTATCAATATCAGGGAGTAAGGTTGTTGGAAAGAATTGCGTGCAATCCTACCACTTCCTGGATTTTTCCACATGTTCTAATATAAGTGTCCTCCTTCTAAGGTATCTGGGACAAGCAGCCTGTGGTGGGACCTTCAGAAAGATGTCTCATTCTCCTCTCTGGAACTGGACAGCTGTAGTGATGCACAGAAAGATGTGGAGCTGACTTTCATGGCCTGAAAACAGTTTAACTGAAATGTTTTTACTCTAATGAATAATGTTTTACTTAAGGTTGTTGTCCAATCTTTAATTACCTCTTTCATTACTTTCAAGGGCACTACCTACAAGCCATATCACATTCATTGAATTTAAATTGCTTGAATCTGAGATGCTTTTTCTCTGGGCTGATTCAGAGGTCTGGTATACTTGCAGTGGAAGTTACCCTGTAAGAACAGAACGGGTGTGCTTCCCAGGAACTGTACCTTCTGATTACTGCAGCTCTTTGCCATTTCATCATTGGATGAAGACAGCAGAATCAAATGTAGAATTCTGCTTGGCACCTGCTGTGTGTAAGCAAGGTCTTAATCACTGAGTCCACTGCTTGTAAATGGACATTGTCTCTTCCTCTTATGAAATCCCCTGTACCTTCATTCTCTCCTCAGCTATAGTCTCCACTCCAAATTGCTGTTGATCCCAAACAACATCCATGTGTATATATCTCCTTCTGAATGGCAAGGGCTTGACCAGTTTATGGATCTTGGTTTTGAATTCAGTGGCTCCAAAAAGTAGAGAGAGATCAGGATCTTTTTTTCAGATTCAAACCTGAAGACAGAAGTTTGGAGGCCAGTTCAGTCTCATGGCATTGAAGCGCTGAAACCTAGAACGTCTAGAAATATGTCAGCCTTTCAGCTCTTCTACAATTCCACATTCCAACATGTCACATTTGTATTAAATACAACAACTGTGCAAGGAGACACCCTATCTCAGGAAGAAGGAACAGCTAATTTTCATCATTCTCTTTGTTTTGCACCAATATTCTTTCTTGGTTTCGTGCAAGTCAGCAGCCAATAGAGCTTATACACTGACTGAAGTATGACCAGCTTCTCTTGCTTGGCTGAACAGAACAGTTCAGTCTGGCCCCAGAGTTGAAGTCAATTAAGCAGCAAACTCTACATACACAGCATTATTAATAGCAATGCATGTTTCCTCAGAAGGCAGCTATTACTACCCACTGCTACAGGCAATGTTTAACCAGCCAAAAATCCCAGTGAGGAGATGACTTAGAAGGTCCATTTCCTTGTCACAGGTATAACTCTCCAATACTCAGTAGAGACATTTACAGTTACCATAAATACGCATACACACAAAAAAGGATAAACAGATTGCACTGCTTACCTGCAGAAATAGTGAAAAAGGTGCCTGAAGGGGTCGTCTTTCCCTCTTATGATGTGACCACAATATAGGGCGGATGACCCAGCAGTCAACTCTTACTCATAAAAGAGGGCAAAGTGGAGGTTCTCAGGATCAGTGAAAAGATTCTTGATGATCTTATAACAAAAGCAGGTGAAGAACAAATAAGTAAAAGTGCTGGTGTCTTGAAAGGTCCTCAGGCAGCAGCCCCTGCTGCTTAGCTTCATGCTATGCCATTAATATGGAAAGCTTGCAACATACCCCGTGGCACTCCACTAGCAGAAGGCAGCCTCGTGCAGCTCTGTGATTTTGGTGGGCTAACAAACATCACCAGCCCAGCAGGAGTCCCTTTATGAAGGGAGGGAGAGCAGCAGGGACTCCAGGCTGCAGCAAGGCGAGCATCAGAAAGCACATGCCATCAGCTGCTGGCATGTGATCTGTCTGTCGGTGGGCTGGGATACCAACAGTGTGGTTTTCTGTATCTCACAGCCCATGAAACCAGTGGGGTTTGGAGTAGACTTGAACCTCCTTGCGTGAGGCACGCGGGTGACCTTTAGTTTGATTGAATTTTTTGTGGTGTCCTGCTCGCAAGCAAAATTTGAGTCTTAAATCCAGTTCAGACTCTCAGCCACACGCAGTTCTTGCATATTTCAGGACTGCATTTCTGAGTGCTGGGGGGAGGGAGGCTGGAGAAAAAAGTCTTGGCATACAGAACAATAACACAGTCACCATTCAGTGGTAAATCATTGCAAGAGGCTGTCATGACCCTGGTTCACTGGGTGTGAAATAGGACATTAAACATTTCTGTAAACTGCTCACTTGAATTAACAAAAGAAAGTGAGAATGTGGAGGCTGAAGTTAACAATGGCTGAAATCTGTCTTAGGTGTATAGAGCCAGACCCGCAATTATTTAGGCACTTAGCTCCAATGAAACTCTGGGATATAAGCATTTGGAGTTGATCTGTAGAGTCATGTCAGCAGGTCTGGCATAGATTCTTGCACTTTTCCATGTGCAAACTTAAAAATGTGCTAGGGCAATAAAAAGTGCCACTGTGGTGTAAAATGATGAGTAAAGGAAAAGAAATTGGCCCTGAGGCGATTGTCCTTCCAAATGATTGCTCATTTGAAGTAGTATCTTGACAAAGAAGAGTTCCCTCATTCCCCATGTAGAAACCATGGGTCAGACCTTATTTTAGAAGGTGAATTAGAGCTTGTTTTAAAAGGTGAGCTCCGACATGTCTTTATTTCCTGAAGCCTGAGAGAACACAGGTTTGCAAACACTGCCATGGTGCTTTCTTCAGCAGAGACAGCTCTCAAAAGCTCAAAGTCTGGTTCTCAAAAGCACAACATGGTTGGTCTCCCTGAATGCAAGCCAAAACAGAAATCTAAACCACCACTGAAAGAAGAAACTGCTTTAGTGGAATTAGAAGTGTTAGGAGATCTTTTTCCGATTCTCAAGATACACGTTGTGGAACCAAGGATGGAGGAAGAAACAGAAAGCACAGAAATTCCCCCGTGCATGATGTCACTGAAAGGAGAGTATTCAGCTTCTGGGTAATATGCTACACTGTTCACTGAATAAGACAAAAGTGAAAGACACTATTACCTGTACAAGGTAGCAGAGGAAAGTGGTGGCATGACTCTCCCTCCCCCAGATATTTAATTACACAGCAGCAAAGACCAACTCAGTAGGACAGTTCCCAAACCAGTGCAACTCCAAAGACTCATCTACAGAGGGCATCTACCTGCTTAATATCACACCCTTGGAGATGGTAAGGGTTTGATTTGTTTTTCATTTAAATTCCTTTCAGGGAGAATACTGCCAACTCCTGTAGAAACTGTGTTTACTGACAATCTAAAGTTGTTTTTTAGCCTCTCAAATGTCAGAGAGAGAGTTAAGGAAAAGGTTGGTTTGTTTACAGACATTTTTAACATGGTGGTGGAGAGCAGCCAGCATAAGAAAGGTCATCTTTCCTACCCATTCATAAGTCCCATGACCAAAATTTGTCTCCCAGAAGACATGTGAGGTTCTGTAAAATGAGAACAGTATCCAGGTTGTTCTGATGCTCTCAATGACTGCTAGTGACAGCAAAAAATCATGAAGAATGCATATGCTTTGAGCATATCCAGCAGAGAGAGCTCAGTCCATCAGTTTGGTGGTTGTGCTTACCAGCATGCTGGAGCAGGAACTGCCCTTGGCAGTGCCACAACGAGTCTGCTGCATAACCTCCACCAGGTTAAGGGCAATCACGCAATGGCAAAGAGGAGTTGTCATCCTTGTGGCCAACACAGCTGAGTGTTGGAAAACCCAGTACAGCTTGCATCGTCAGCTCTCAGTGACTGGCATTAGCAAAGGCCATTCTAACCTTCAGAGATTGGCTAAATGCAGCCCTGAGAGACCCATGGAAGCATTTGTTCATCCTTTTGCAGTCACACACACACACACACAAGTGCAAACGTACTCTGCTTTCTATGTCCTCATCAGCTGCATGCTGGACTCCAGCTTAGCTAATTTAACTGAATAAATATTTCATCACCCATTCTGCTTAGAGGAGGGATGACCTGTCCCAGCTCCCAGGGAGGATAATGAAAGATGACACTAATCTGAGCTCTGTTATTCTCGAGAAGTTGGGGTGGGAGATGAGACTGGCAGACAGATTGAGAACCTCATTAACTCCTTCTTCAGAAACGTACTCCCTCTGAGAAACTTGCATGGATAAAAACACCCTCAGAAGCTGCTTTTTAAGTCACTTAAAGGAAGATGCTGCAAGGGAACAGCAAGACTGAAAGTGCTGTATTACTCTGAAGGAGTACTTGTTAGTCTTGCTTCATTAGTGCCTTTTATTTTGAAGGGCCGCTAATGTCTTCACAAGCTGAAATACAGTCTGTGCACCAGGATCCTTTCACCTGCCAACTAAATGCAGTAGTTTAATTGCATTCATCAACTGCAAATGAGGCTTCAGGACCGAAAGCAGGGAAAACTATCAGCCATGATGACAACTGAAGAAATATAGGTTATACTGTCATTTACAATTGCAGCCTTAGGAACTGAGCTGATCTATCAGAGGCAAAATCCTGGCTGTCAAGGGGAATCATATGGTATTAAATGACTGACAAGTGTTTACAACCATTATTGGCATCTATCAGTGAACACTTATGCTCCAGGGAAGGGTGGGAGTGCAGATATGTCTCCTGGAAGCTGTTCTCCATGGGCTTCTGATAAGTCTACACAAATTTCTCCACCAGACCAACGTCCTGAATCATGACAGAAAGGAAAGCCTCCTCCCTAACTTTTTTTTTAATCATCTCTAAGGGTCATCTCTTAATTTCTCACCTTACAAGGCTCAAGACAGACACCGTCATTTCTCTTCTTGATCTTGTCTTTTATTATGAGCAAGAACTCATTAACACCCAGGAAGACATGTAGTTCAGCCATCATCGTGTATTAAATAACTTCTGGTAGCAGCAAAGATATGTATCTGAGCTCCCTCTAGCACAGCACATGATTTCCAAGCTGGAGTCCATGGACTCAATTCCCTATGTTGATGGCTCTTAAAGCAAGCCAAAGGCACCCAGCTGTGAGACATTACTGTTCTAAGTCCAGAAATTACTAAGAAACCGTAGGATATACCAGACAAAAGAGATGTTGTTTGCTGAACCGTTAACAACTCAGGCTGTTTAACTTCCACCCTGAATTCTTCTTGGAGGCCTGCCAGCATCTCTTTATATCACAGTTACTCAGAATGTTTGCATAGGGAAAAAGATACTGGAGTATGCTACACATAGTCCTTGCTTACAGTAAAAATTAGACGTGTTTTGTAAGCAAGAAGGGTTTTCTCATGATGTTTGAATGATTAAACTAAAAGAAGGAGCAGATGCAGCAGTTATAAACATCATATATTTTAAAAACTAAGACATCCTGGACTAACCCTGCCTCACACACACAAGTCGCTGTGACAAGATCAAAGGGTTTTCTTATGCAACGACCTGATCCAAGCAATGAGGAATCTGGAAGTTGACCTAGCAGTTACCATCCTTCAGGGATAGCTGATTGCTAGCTGCACTGCAGATTAAAGTACCCTTCCAAACAAAGGGAATCAAAAGGCAGAGATTTTCAAGCAGTCCTTCCACTCTCTACCTGCCTTGTCCCTGTTAGTCCTAACTAGTAGCTCCTGAATTAGCTATCTTTAGGGAACCTAAAGCAATTCCTTTTAAAACAGGAGTCTAACATTGTCCTTATTCTATCCTTCCACCATGCTTCTGGATTCTGGGTTATCCTGATACTTACAGTCAGTTTTGGATGCAACACACTTCCCATTTTTGTAAATAAGGATTTTCACAGATCTGAAAAGAGTTAGGCATTCAAAATCCTTATCAGGTATACTTGCTTGCTTGAACTGTATCTTGGATACTTAGTTATATACCTTGCACACATATAAATTGGTACTTTTGCAGTCTTGGTCCAATAGAGGTTCCCTGGTTCTGCTGGACAAGCATGTTGTGAAATACAGCACACAGTGTGGCAGAAGCAGCTCTCTTTTCTGAAGGAAGGGGAAAGCGCAGAAAAACAGAGAGGATTACAATTGCATTAGCAAAAGTGACGTGTTAAACTTGCAAAATCTTTCTGCTATCAACCAGCACAGTGCTGACACCTGAAGGTTCCTGCATAGAACATGAAGCAAACTTTGCAATAGACTCTTATCACAATGCAGATATAGACAAAACCAAGATTTTCTCCTTGATCACAAGCAGCTGCAGATCTCCAGATCACCAGCACCAAGGCTGAGAGAGTGCTGATCTCTGCACAGGGAAGAAGGGATTTTTTTTAGTTGTTGGTTTTTTCCTGGTTTTCTTTTTCTTTTCTAAGTGAAACTGTATCAGGAAAAAGCAAAATTATGGAGAGACCCAAACCAAGAGCTTGGTGGATGTTCTGCTTTCTCCCAATCACATTAATCAGGCAAGTTTTCTGGGTAGTGCTTTGCTGAGTGAGAACCAACTAAGAAATATTGGATTAATGGGTCCTGTGGTTAATTAAGCAGTTCACCCAGAACCTAATGGTCTGTACAGGCTCATGTTGCCTTGTTTGGTTTGGGATTTGTACTTTACGCTGGTCTTACACCAAGATTCATTGGCAACTCCATCTATACGAGGAATGCAGAGCAAGAGTCCCTGTCCCTGGTTCTAGATCCTCTGGGAGGGCTTTGGGAACATAGTTGTTGACGTCTGTGGGAGCAGGATCATGTCCTGTGACCTTACCAAGTTTCCTATGCTCCTTATTCTCGCCTTATTTTAAAAGCCACTTGTGAGACTTTACTGTAACTTTCCAAATAAATTTGCTTTTGAGTATAACTGAGCCTGGGAAATTTTCTTTTCATAACGGGAAGTTTGAGAAAGTTGCATGTGTGTGGAAAAAAAAAATTAAGAGGGTATAATGCAAGTTGTTATAAACCTTCACTCTAGCGGTTTCTGTTAGAAACTGTTGCAATGACAAAAACAAAACCAAGGAACTATTGGGAGGGGAGACTTGTAGGTATGAAGGAGGAACGTCACAAGGAAGTCATTCACGTTTTTTGTGGGCTGGGATTTGTGTAGCAGGCAACATGTTTGTCAGACTGCGTGGGGAAACATTTTGACTGGATATGAGGAGCAGATGTATGTACAGTGTGTGGCTACCTGGGAATAGGAGTCAGTGGCAAGAGAGTTTTTTTCCGTTGCAATGCATCTTGCTGGAACAGGCAGTTGTTAGCATGCTGGGTAACTTATAATACTGTTGGTTAGACACAAGGTGAAATTAAGGCCCCGTGTTTGATCTCCAAACACTAAGATGTTCAGGGTCTTCGGGCTCAACACTTTGACTAATGTAAATAGCCTTGGAGATAACAGTCAGTGTTTCATCTCCACCTGGGGAAATTCAATGGTTATTTGAAGAGTCTTTTTTTTTCATTTTATTTTGCCTTTCTTCAGGGAGAAGAACCTAATCCTGCTGCAGCATTTATTTAATATAAATCTTTTAAAGTGGCTTCTTGTGGTTTTCAGGTTTGCTTGAGATTTAAAAATGTTAAAGAAAACAGTGCAGAACATTTTATTCTCTTTGTCACCATTAGAAAAAAATCATTAGATTTAGAATTCTTGATGAGAAGGTATATCAAGGAGAAAACAGGCCCCCAGTCTAAAGAAAAAGGATGCTTACATTCTTGGAAGGACTGTGGAAAAACTGAAAGCATTCCTCATGTTTTAAGGCATTATGAATGGATCTTTAGAAGTTCATCTGAGTTGAATCCAGGCTTTCAAATTCCAAGCTGAGGTGACTTGGATTTCTTTGTTAATTACACTTAAACAAAAATCTTTTTATGTTCTCCTAAACTAACAAGAATGTACGAAAAAAGATTAGCAATGTGCAATTGCAAATACTTTTGACCTTGAAGGGTCTCCAACTTTGTTTTTAAAGAAAATCTAGCCAATACTCTTCTCCAAAAGTGGTGCAATCTGTGATTAGGAGAATGACAGGAGCTCCAGCAGGAGTGGTTTTGTATAAATGGATGACTTTTTTGTCTTTACTTTTTTTCTTGCTAACTCAGTCATTCTTTTCCACTAGGATCAAATAGAGTGAAACTGAAGTTAATATTCTGCCCCAGAAAGCTCTCTTTCCCTAGGTTCCCACAGTGCCTAGCAGGAAGACATACTGACTGCAGACTGCTGCAAAGCCAAATGGCCCAGAAGTCCTGGGACTGTCCCCAGCAGCTGATGTCCTCTTCTGCTCCACACAGCTGCAATGGGGATGGGGTATGGAGTGACAAGCACAAACTCCTGCTCTCACCTTTCCAATGAAGACAGCATGACCCCCACTCACAAACTATCAATGGAGGCCCTGAGTTCTGCTCCATCTGTCCCATCAAAGCTGCTAACCTTTACCTCTCGATATAACCACCAAAATACTTAGTATGTTGCAGCAATGCATAAAAAGCCAGTCCTCTAACAGTAGAAAGTGCCTGTTCATCATCTCAATGTTTCTGTGATTGTTGCAGTCTAATCTCAGCCAGTGTGCTTCTCTCCTTGAGGAAAGGTTTAGGATGGGATTTCCTGGCCAGAGATGCTATGTCATCTGATTGTGATTGCCAGAGAGTCCTTACTGCTCCAGCCCTGTACTTCATCATAATGTCATAGCCAAAATCAAGTGCTCAGAGATGGGAAAAGAAGACACGGTATCTGAAGTGATTTTTCTCAAATCTTATTCTGCCTGCAGTTCCTCATTAGCTGATAGATCATACCCACCTGATGGATGGACCTGAAATGAACCTGACTTGATTCAGAACTAGACTTTAACTTAACACTAGTGGTCTGACCCAAGTCTTGCACTGAACCTGTAGGAAATGGCTTGAACAATGAGAGCTTTGGCTGCTGGCCGAAAGCAGAAAACATGAAAGTCAAATAATATTGTTTTGCTTCCAGTTTCCTGCAGCATTCAGAGCAGTTAAATGAATAGACAACTTTTTCCCGTGGAAGAAGCCAACTAAAGCAATGAACTGGGAGTCTCTACAGAGCACATTCCCAGAATGAACAGCAGACCAGCAGCGACTGGCCTTTTGGTTTGGACCCAGAAGAAATAGTGAATTTGAAGAGATTATAGATGGATTAAACTAAAATTTTTTTCTCTGTTACCTGAATCTGACATTGTCCCTCCTTTTGCCACATACCAAGAGGTCTCCTGAATCCCACCAGTCTTGGATCCTTTCTGGACAGTTTGCTCAAACAGAAGCAGGGCCTGGCAATAGAAATGTAAGAGGCTTTATTTCATTACCATTGCCAGTATATTGCAACACACAAGCCAAGCTGACAAGAAAAAATGATAAAAAAATATATTTTAGAGAATTATATCTCCTGAAATTTTCCTTTTCATTTGAATGGATGGCATTAGTTTTGAATTCTGATCATTATTATTATAGGACTTTTGGATATTTGCTGAGAGGAATTGACTTGAAATCCCAGAATAAGGTTGCTTAGAGGCTATTTCTCAGTCCTTTTGTACCAGATGTGGGGGAAAAAAAGACCTTACAGAATTTAACAGTTACTTTATGTAATCCTTCTTACATGTTTAATTGCATTATTTTTATTCACTTTGCTAAGATTAAAATTAAAAGTATTTTTAAAAATACATATTAATATAGGTGTCTTTACTTGCATGGGGGTAGAACCTAAAACCAAACAAGCTTTAGCAAACAAAAACTTTTTTTACCTGCTATTTTGTATGTGACAGTAACCACTAGCAGAGCCTTGCTGAAAGAGCATAAGAAACTAGACATACATACAGTGTTTCTCTCTCTCTGGCATCTCATCCCCAGAGTTTGGGTTGCAGCTTTGTGTGGGAATATACACCAGAGAGATGCACAAATCTGGGCTTTATTCTGTCACCTTCCATTGGGAAAGCTCCTCATTAATTTAAATTCTCTGAAGGGTTCAGAGAACTGAAAGTAAAGCAACAGCCTTGGAGGGATTTTCTCAGCTGCACAGCGTGGCTACTTCATCATACCAGGAACTTCATCTTATATTTGATAAGGTATTATTAGGTATTAAATATAAGATACTTTTATTACAGGTAGTTTATTCATAGACACTAGTCTCTCATCTCCCATCCTGCCTGTTTTTCACAAGCCAAATTTTCCTCCCTCTTGAGGCCCTCACCTTAGGAATAGCCTAAATCATATATTCAGAATGAAACACTGGTTGTGTGTAGATATGGTGGATATGTACATGTGCAACTAACCTGGCTAATGGACACACCTAGAGCTACCAATGACAGATTTCAGGTTTCATCACAGTGATGTTATCGTGGGGGTTTTGTAGTTTCCATGATTCCATCTTCAATTTTTTCTGGGAAGCCATAGCCTCATCTGTCAAGTACACAGATTTTTCCCCAGCCTCAAAAAGATTGTGATGTCGTTGCTTTTCAACAGCAGATATTTTTTGAGATAAAATGAAGGTGTGCTTGGGCTACAAGCAAAACTGATTTTCTCTTAAGCATAAAATAGAAATTAAAGTGGAAATGTTTCGAAACTTGACAAGTTTCAAAAATACTATTGAAGAAGCAGGGCCAAAAAAATAGAAAGCAGTCACTTTTTAAAACCATAAATTACACAAAAGTTCTAAGCCAAACTTTAATAAAGAATTGATTCAAAATTGGGAAATGGCTGCTCTTAAGGTGAAAATTAAGATAATAAGGATTACTGCGATATTCCTTCTATATGTAAGAGCCAAACCACATTTATGGATGGACTAATTAAGACGCTGAAGGAAAATGTCTGACATTAAATAGAAATTAGAAAAGTAAATCAAGGAAAGTGCCCAAGAAAGGGAAGTTGAATAATTAACTGGCCTGAGATTGACCCAAAATCCTTCTTATTTTATCAGCATCGCTATTATTATTTTTAGTGTTTCCCACTCAAATTGTGTTAAACCCACACATGAAGTCTTCCGACAGAAAGTTCTACCTGTCCCTTTCAGGATGGGATGAACAAATCCATGGAACTGCCAGTATGGGGACCCTAGATGACTAGCATGTATTTCTCCATAAATGCTGATGGGATTTTAGATCCTCGCTACTTTATGAGCTACCTCTGGAAGAATGGTGTCCCAATCACATACACAAAGCCTGGACATGCAGGAAATAGGCATGCTAACTGTGAGCAAAGCAGCCATCTGGGCAGCTCTGAATGGTTTGCAAGTGTGAGGATGTTATTTGTCTGGGTAAGCGCAATGAGGAGGTGCAGGTGCGCTTTACATTCATTTATGTTCATGCAGTAGAAATATGCAGCACCAGGGACACTATCTTATTACGTTGGTGAAGTTATTACGTTTGAGAACAGCTGTTGAACGATGTGCATGACCTAAGGCTAGAGGTACCGAGAGATGTAAGCACCGGGTCCTGCAAGACATCTCTGAGATGCTGCCTTACCCACAGATTTCTCATTCCTGTTTGTTCACAGTCTTCACAGCTGAAGTTTTGCAGCTTCTCTAAATGCTGGTACAGGGCACGTGAGCTGCTGAACAGGGTCAACAGAACCAGCACGTTCCTGTCCAGGTATCCTTCAGGGCCTAGGGGACTATCTCACAGCAGGAGTCCCACTTTGAGCACCTCACCCCAGCTGTCCCATTCCTTACCGCTCTCACCAAGAGCTGGGCTTGAACCACAGCTCTAATTAGAGCATGCAGGGTTGAGAGGTTGAATCTGAGCCCAGGTGACTTTGCATTCCTGGATAAGGGTACAGAGTGAGAAGAGGTCTCCCCTAGTCACTGCATTTCACCTACGAGAAAAGACTGAGTTCAGACAATTCCCTTCAAGGAGCTACACATGCTGAATAGGGTGTGGGCTCCTTCTTAGCCACACATAGCCATCTGAGCTGCCGGCAGATAACACGGAGCCCACACTTGTCTACTCAGTCTCTCCACAAGCATACAGCAGTTGCCCAATAAGGGTGTTGATTTGTAACTCTCATTTTTTCTAACACATTTTATGGGCAATTAGGTGCCTAATTCAGGAAGCCAGAAGCACAAGAATAAGGCTAAACAAAGTAATTTATGGCACTCTACCTTCAGATCCTTCACCGATTTCCCACCTGAAATGTTCTAGAAACACCAGGAACAGTCTGTCTCAGCTGGCTTTAGGGCAGGAGCACTGGAGTCCGTCCACAAATTCTGCCCTTAATCACAGCACTTCTACACGCTGATCCTGAGCTCATTACTGGCGCCAAAAAATCTGCATTTGTCAAGGTCTATCAGCTGGTCTTGTTAAGCCCAGATCCTTGCAGAAGACCTGTCTTGAAAGAAGACAAATAGTGTCCTCAGACAGAATCACAATATTTTGAGTTCTTTAATTCCTCCCCCATAAAAGTGCACTGTGAAACAGAACTATATATCCAAGAAAGTTCTCCATGTTGATTTGCCATTTGAAATAAGGACTTAATGAGAAAATCAAGTGTCCCTTCAGTGGAATTACATTCGAAAATGGAAGCACAGCAAGGCAATTTGCCTCAGTAACTAATTTCTGATGGCTGCAGCTTAGAAGCATCAATACTTTAGCAGCCACTGGTTTGGATAATTGGAAATATGGGTGATTCTTTCACAGAAACTGATGTGAAAGCTGACTCAGTCTGCTTTTCCACTCCGTGGTTTCATTTTCAGTCAAACTGAAAAAGACTTGAGGAAGTATTCTCTACCCATGAATCAGAGGAAATAATTCATTATTGAGCCCAGCCCAGGAAACAAAAAAATCTATTGCAAAAGAAGAGGTAGGGGACTGTGTTTAATTTGAAGAAAGGGTGCTCAAAGTTTGTTTAAAAAAGAAAAGCTTAAACTGTTCTAGACTTTTCAACCATTAAAAGTCCATTAGCGTTGCCAAGGTAGCTTGAAAACTTAAGGATGCATAGTGACTTAATTTGGTTATGTCTGCACACTTTTGGCAAGCTATGTTATCTCTTAGTGACTTGCTCCGTTATCATTTATTACACACTGAGTGGAAAACATTACATAAGCTGGCAATGTGTGAAGCAGTGCAAGTCCCGGAGTGTCGTTATTCAGAGCATATATGAGCTTTTCCCTCAGATTATAGTATGTGGAAGTTCAAATCCTCATGCTTCCACAGGACTTTGATAGAGTGAGGCTAAGAAAGCTTGCAAACTGCAGATTATTTGTGTTTATCTTTCTGTCTTAAAGCATAGAGAACTCCCATAACAGAATAAGCCATTAATATTAAATAGAGGTAATCAGCAACATAACTGCTAAGAAAACAACATTGTCAGATCATTGGATAATACATTCAAAGTACTATAAAACTGACACACTTGCTGCTCTTACAAGCCTGGTTTTTTTGAAGCAGCAGAGCAGAAGTGTGCACAGTAGGCTAGGTAGCAGTTACTCTATTGTAACCCTGAATACTCCAAAGATGAAAAAATTTTTCGTCCTAGCGGCAGCTTTTTTCCTTCAGGCTGTGGTTGTGACAGTGTCAGCACATCTCCTGCACAGAGGGAGGTCTGGAGGAGCTGGATCCATAGTGTTCCCATTCTCCAAAGATCAAGGCTGTGCTGATGGGTATTTCAGTGTGCGCTTGGAGCAGTCTCAGCAAGGAGTAATGGAGTAAGTCAGTACTGTTCCCTCTATTCTCCTTTTCTACTATTTTATTATTCACCTCTACATTACACCAGGGCTTGCAGATCAGCAGTTTGGCCGGGGGGACTCTGCCTCAGTGCCTTGCAAGTTAATGAAACTTTGCACATGGACAGTTTGCATCTTGCAGCCGCTGCGGTCTGTAACACGCAAACACAGCTTTACCCAGCGGGAGGAGGCAGCCAGAGGTCAGTGTCCTCCCCACGAGCTCTCCCTGGGGCAGCATGCTCTTCAAGTCACACCACAAGGAAGGGGTTGTGCTGATGTGGCCCTTATCAACAGTGAAGTGGCCCCTACCCTAGTACAGGTGTCCCCATACATATCAGGTGCTAGAGAAAAACATGCCATCCCGACACAGATCTGCATGGTCCGGTCGCACTTGTGGATCAGAGATCTTTTCTTGTCATACTGAGGACTCCCTGGATTTTGTTTTGTTGATATTTCACAGAAGACACCTCAGTTACCATTGGCATTTCAAATGTAAAACAAATGGTGTTGCAAAAGACTCAGAATAAATCACCCTTCGAATACAAGTGACATGAAATTGAATAAGTCATGGCTAGAGAACAAGCTGCTCATTTTTTCTTATGAGCGTTATCTGCATGAATGTCTGTAGATACAGGCTTAAAGTAAATATTATTTAATGATTTCTCATTTATATATACAGCATTATCTTTTATATCAGCAATGAAGAGACGGTGTGTTTTCCCCTTAACTATATCATGTTCAAGAAAGATCCGAGAGCGTGGAATAGACCTTGCTTAATAGTCGTAGGTTTGACTCCAGCAATTTTTCAATCTGTCTGCCTCCATCTGAGTATTTATAAAACATTAGTCATGGTAGGCTGTAGATTCAGCTCACGCATTTTTGAACTCTGCATTTTTTCTGAATTTAAAACCACTTCAAATTAAGGAATACAAGAAACAAAATTACTATTCCTTTAACATTTTCTTGTTCCTATCATCCCTATGATTTTGCTAGATATCACATAAGCAATATGCTAGCTATCACATAAGAAATACCTCCACAGAAGCTGAGGCAGAATAAACAGGCTTTCCAGACGTAGGACCCCATATTTCCTGGTTCTTCCCCCCAAACCATAAGAAGAAAGAAATTTTTTACAGTGACAGTGGTGACACACTGGTACAGGTTGCCCAGAGAGGTGGTAGATGCCCCATCCCTGGAAACATTCAAGGTCAGGCTGGACGGGGCCCTGAGCAACCTGATCTAGTTGAAGATGTCCCTGCTCATTGCAAGGGGTTGGACTAGATGACCTTTAAAGGTCCCTTCCAGCCCAAATTATTCTATGATTCTATGATATGCTTCTTCTAGTATCACAAAGGCTAGATCCTCTAGTCTAAATGAGCATACGTTCCATGTGCACTGCAGTATTACGTTAATCCAACAGGGATGCAACATGGGCCACGTTCCACATGGGAGTAACAAAGTTATGCTGAAAGGAAAATGGCAATATTCAGGTTGACATCAATGTACTCAGTGTTATTCAAGCCTTGCAAAAGCAGGATTCACCTTTTTATTTTGCAAGGAGATGCCTTACAAAATCATACTTTTTGCTGAAAGTTTATATTGGATGCATCATTGTTGCATCTCTAAAGAACAGCTCTCATTAAGTGAAAGCGTGAACGGACAGATGCCCTAATAATAGCTTGATTTGAAGTGTAAAGTGGGTTGAAGTACTCAGCATGCCATCTTCTAATCAGGAATGAAGGTTTTAATGCAAGGTTTCCTGACAATCACAATTTTGTAGTGCTTACATAAATGACTCTGTAGACGTGTGCATGTTTTTTTAATTTAGTGGTGGGGAAAGGAATGCATTTCCTGGTGATACGAAACAGGATCTGACCACAAATGCAGCAAGGGCTATTTCCTCCCGTGAAAAATGTTCGGTGATCACATCAGAGAGCCCCCCCCGCCCCCATTCACAGAAATACCAAGTACTCTGGAAATTATTTGTCCCAGCAAAAATACAGTTGAGGATCTGTTGCCTTGAATGTCATCCACAATAACCTGTGCATATACCAAGGCAGCACTCCAACTGCTTGTACCCTAAAGTGATCCCCATTCACCTTCAACTCTTAGGGACAGCTTGTGTGAAAGGTCCTGGGAGTTCAAGTTCCCTTTGAGCTTGTATCCTCAGGACACAGTCAGAGGGGCAGAAAGGACTCACAAACCTGGGAGACATTCTTCATCTCACTTACCTTTAAGCATGCCTTTCTCTCCCTCCCCCTCTCAATGCCGAAAGGTAGCTAGAAAACCAAAACAAGAACTGATTTGTGGTTCTGCCCTCAGACACATTTAGCTGCAGTGTCAGGTTTCTAAAATTTCCTGTAAATTAGATATGAAAAAATTGTTCTTCATTACATTTGTGCTCATGCAACAACAAATAAGGATGGGTAAAATGGGACAGATATTGCACCCCAAAGTACTTTCAAGTTCAATTTCTGCTAGGTTGATCCAACTGCCTTCCAGAAGTCCTGTTGGATGTAACTGACTAGTATTCTGAAATTCCTGTAAGGATGAGGAGCAAGGTACATACCATTCGGTCATCCCATTAAAGTAACTCAAGAAAAATCAGTGGCAGCTCCACAACGTTCCTCCTGGTTAATGATTAGTCAGGAGGAGAAGTGTGACTGCAGGGTCTTTGATCCATGAACATATCTGTAGTAATTGGGGTCATGGTACTTCCTGTAGCTAGTGCATTTTAAAAGGCCGAAGTCAGTAACCCCTGGTAAATTGGGACTGTTACTGAGCAAACAACATGCTTTGAAGCAATGACATTATATCAGTTACATGGGGTGAAATCTAGAGGTGGAAATTTGTAGGAACAAATCAGAGCTAGACATAAAACTTGGGATAAACCATTACAAATTAAGTCAAAAATCCCATATTTGGTCAGTTTATTGTTCACCAGTAACTTGAGCTCCAGAAGGGGCCCCTGGAGAAGTCACTGATGATACCCTAAGCCATGAAGCAAAGACACGTGGCAGCAATGACACCACTTCTGCCAACAGGAGAGGGGAAAGAGTGCTGCTAACAAAATTTCTCCCCGTGGGGTGAAAGGCTACTTTTAGCAAAGTCTGGGAGGAGGCAGGCAGGAGCAAGAACAGTTTTTGGTCACAGCTGCACCCAGCTGACATACCCTGCCAGTCCAGGATCTCCTCCCTGAGCACAGTGTTGCACTTCAACCACTCCAAAAGAGCAGTCTCAAGAGCAACCAGGGCAAGGCGCGCAGCACCAGTGGCTTACCTTCAGCCCACAGCCGGGGGACAGGCTGCATACCAGAGCAAAGCAATAATCCAGGTTTTAAAAATCAACCCTCCAAAAGAACAAATGTGTCACCAAGAATATAGTATTATACAGAAAATAAATATGCACTTCCATTAAGAAATTAAACCAAACCAGCCCAGCAATGCACTATCAATACCAAAAAACATACATGCCCATCCCCAGATCCTGTTTTCCTAAATTTTTGCACAGAGATGAAATGATGCCAGAGCTACTTTGATAGATGACAAAAAAAAAAACCTCTGGAGTCACCTTTTTTCAAGGATAAACTAATTACTAACTATAGTAAGGAGAGATTGCAGCAGCCAACAATTGTTTTATTCTCCCAAGCCCTATTCATAGTGAACATGATATTGTATGGAAATTTTACTTGTATAAGACACATGCTGTCTCAAAGGGATCCAGTGCACTTTGGAAATCACACAATATCAGCTCAGATATTGGCCAAACTATGCCCCTTCTACACGTGCAAAGTAGTTACTGTGGTTTTATGTCACTGTTCAGATATCGTAGAATGGTCAGAGTTAGAAGACACCTTAGAGACCATTTAGTCCAACCCCTCCGCCAGGGACACCTCCCACTACACCAGGTTGCTCAAAGCCCCATCCAGCTTGGCCTTTAACACTTCCAGTGACAGGACCTCCACAACTTCTCTGAGCAACTTGTTCCATTGCCTCACCACCCTCAGAGGAAAGTATTTCTTCCTCATATCTAATCTAAATCTGCCTCTTTCAGTTTAAAACCGTTACCCCTCATCCTATCGCTACACTCCCTGATAGAGTCCCTCCCCATCTTTCCTATAGGCCCCCTTTTTAGGTACTGGAAGGCTGCTATAAGGTCTCCCTGGAGACTTCTGTTCTCCAGGCTGAACAACCCCAACTCTTGCCGGGTACAGAGGTGAGACTGACTGCCCTGTAGTTTCCCAGGTCTTCTTTTTTTTCCTTTTTAAAAATGGGGGTTATGTTCCCCTTTTTCAATCAGCAGGAACTGCACTAGACTGCCACGACTTCTCATATATGATGGATAGTAGCTTAGCAACTTCATCCACCAGTTCCCTCAGGACCGGCGAATGTATCTCATCAGGTCCCATGGAACTGTGTAATCCTTCAGGTCCCACAGATGGTATCGAACTTGATCTTGTCCTACAGTGGGAGGTTCTTCATTCTCCCAGTTTCAGCCTTTGCCTTTGCCTTCTGCGACTTGGGCACATATAGCTATGTCTGAAAATTTTTGTCTGAAAATTGGCAAATTTACAGGTCAGTGCTTCCTACACGGGACTGTCACTCCGGGGCCTGATGCATTTGGGTACCACAGCACACTCTGTTGTGCCACAGTAGGTGCGCACACACTTCAACAAGCCATTCCCATCTCTCACCACATGACAACAAACTATTGCTTTGTGGGTAGCTACTCTACAAACTACGATTTAAGGCATACAATTTAAGTTACACAACATTTCTTGTTCAGGCTCTGCAGTGGAGCTCTTTTCCTTCATCTTAGGTATTTCTCACTGAACTGTAAATTTTCAGACAGAAGGCAGATGTCGGAGCAAAGATCACTGCATGATCTTTGGAAGATGGAGAGGTGTAGGTTATTATATACGTAAACACATATAAGCATAAGCACATGATGTAGGAGAAGTTTGCAGATATATTTCTCCCCACAGGGTTTATTTTGTAGAGCTCATTGACTGACAATAGATTATTGATCTATTATACTTTGAAAGGATCTTTTTTACTTACATAAATTGTCCCCTTCTGACTGGGACAGAACACAATATCCATTCTCCCCAGCGAATACAGGTTCTGGATAAAAGCAGGGTGGATCATCCCGGATCTGTCCCTGCCCTGGCCTTTCCAGGTGGCCTTCCTTTGCTGTGGCCTTTGCCTCAGCAAGTGAGTGCTGTAATGGGGTTGGTTCAGAGCAGCCCAGACATACTCCTCTTCCTTCCCCTCCTCTTTGCTGGTAGATTGACCTGCTGATGTCCACCTGTGAAGGAGTCAGCAAAGGACCCCTCATGTTACAAACGACCCTCACATCTTCCATTTCCACCTCTCCATGTTTTGGCATCAGAGCTGAAAGAGCAGTGGTGAGATCTGCTTTTACATGTAGAAGGATCAACTAGAGTAAGGTCATTGTTTCTTCATTTTTCCTTAATAGAAATAGTTTGAAGGAAGTTAAAAAAGCATGTCTGAACGCTTAATATTCATAAAAGGTTTAGTCTTCTTTCGACAACCTTGAATAACTGATAGAGAACGTGATAACACTGTAGTGGCAGCTTATTCTAATGATCAAAGCAGCCCATCTTTGGGGAATAAATGTTCTACCTAAGCAAAAAAATTGTTAATCCCTAAAGAAATTTATTACTTAGAAGGAAAATTCACTTTAAATTGTCTCATTAACTCTATAAAAAGAAAGAAGGTGGTTTATATTGTATCATAGACTTTCTTACAGTCCTGCAGTATATTTAGCTGAAACAGCTTGAGTGAAAACTGGGAATAAACATTAGTTTCTGCAGCTTGAATATCATTGAGGCATTTTCCCAGCTGTACAGTGCAGTACACCCTGTTCACAGTACTTTGCAAGCTTCTTTCCTCTGAAATGACATATAAGCTGGGAAAAGAACTGACCTTTGGTTTAATTTACATAGAGGACTGATCCATCTTCTCCATCTCAAATCCTTTGTTTTTTGACCTACCAGCCCAAACAGATCCTTTCTACATTAATCAACCCTGATATCTCTCCTTCAGCTCCGCAGTGAAGTCACTACTCATCTTTCTGAGAGCAGCAAGCTCTGCAGATTTCTCACCTCCTGGCAAGTCCTTCAAGCTCTGCTCCCACCTTAACACGCATTTTAAAGCTCTTTGTTCCAGAGAACCCCCTTGCCCAAACAGTGACCCCCAAAAAGCATACACTGTCCTCAGCCTTCCAACATACACCTCCAAACCTCTTAGAAGCGAGCACCTTACAGTGTTCCAGCTATAGAGCCTTGAAGGTTATCTTTTCATTCCTACTTGTCTCTATTCAGGGGTGGCATCTCCTTTGGAAATGCCCCATTCGTCTATTTATGATCATGCCTGCAGCACCTGGCATCAGAGTGGTTTCTCCTTGTATCTCACCTAGATTTCTATTTTCTACAGTGAGGCAGTACACTGTTGTTTTGTTGTTTTTTTTTTGTTGTTCTGATAGATCATATTGTGTGAAGGAGAAAGCTCCACTACTGGAAAAGAATGGCTAGAGAATAATGTCCTAATCACCTGCAAAATCCAAAAAAAAGGTACAGTTCTGGATTTTAGTCCCCCTTATTGAGAATGAACCAAACCAAATTAATTTCATACAAGCTGCAAAATAATCTGCAGATGTGAAACACTTAAAACTCTCTGAGATGAGTATAGTCCTAGCCAGAAATATTTTTTTAATTAGCAAGCGGATGGTTGGTTGGTTGGTGGGTTGGATGAATAACATCATGCAAAAAGCTGTGAACTTCTGAAAATCTATCTCAACAAAAAAGGCAGATTTCTCTCTGCTCTGATAGCTTTCTAATCCATGTTCCGTGCAGCAGAAAACCCAGCTAAAATCCATGCATCCAGAACGTGCTCTTTTGTTCTTGGCATGTAGAGCACATATAAGATGACCCATTCCTTCGCATAGCAATATAGTACAGTACTGACGCATTGCGTGAACTAAGGACAAAATGAAGTAATTTATAATAGAGAAGTACAGAATTTCCGTACAAAAGACACAATGCATGGTTCTTTACCACTCTTTTTTTTAATCTAACCAAGCACCACAATGTTATTAATTTGAACTTACATAGAATCTTCCAGTTGATTTTTATGATGCCTGTTGTTACTGATGCTGATCTAACCTCCACTGTGTTTGTCTAGGAAGAAAATACAGAAAGTGAGGAGCTGATACCCATGAGAACAAAGATAAATTACTGAGAATAAATTATCCAGTTTCATGTATCAAAGCTTATTGAAAATAATAGGAAGAACATTTATCAAAAGGTCTGGGGAACATGTGATCCTTGATTGTCAGCCTCTATTCATTTAAAGAAGATTTATCATTCTCAGGGGAATTAATACATTTTTATGGGCACTCGACTAGCTAGTCATTAATCATTGTATATTTTCTAGATCCTAACTAAACCAGAAATTTAAAAAGTAATAATTAAAAACTTTTCAACTATATCCTTCTAGGTCTTGATTCATAGGGGCACTTGGGGAGATGCCACAGTTTGTTGATTTAATAGGTTTGCTTATCTACCTCATTGCAGTTAATCACCTTTCTGAAAATCAACTGTACCTTTCAATTTCATTACATAAAAGCAACTGGATCCAAAGACTCAGTGAATTCACCGGTTCCTTTTCACTGACTTTTACTGACTCTCTGGCACTTTCAGTACAGCAAGTGGTGAGGCCACCCACCTCACAGGCTGAGCAGTAGATCCTAGAAAATGAACAGAAAAGCCTGAGAAGGATGGGTGATTTCTATACATGGAGAGGATGAATGACCCAGGGTCTCTGTAGCTTGGAAAATAAATAAAAATATACTTACAGTTCCATCAGTCCTTATAGGCACTGTTGTTAAAATGTTTCCTAAGCATCCTTCCCTGGCCCTGATCAGAGACAGGATACGCAGCTAGATGGACCTCCATGACACTTGCTTGTGTGTCTGTAGCCAGCCTTCCTGCAGAAATCCACAAGTCTGCTTCTGTCCTGACCCCAGAATTAATCAAGAAACTTTCTTCTTTGCAACAAGCTGCTTGATTGATTTGTGATAAATTTTGAAGAACAATGGGAAACAATGCCGTGCTGTTTATCTAACTTTTTTAACATATTTTCTGTGTTATTTCTCTCTCTTTGCCTGTCACAATGTGAGGACTATTCCTACTGATGCAGGACCCAATGTATGACTTCATTCTGTCATTATCTTCCCTGATGGTCCTCCTTAGCAAAGAGAAATCAAACTTATTATTATGAACATAATATATATATCATATAGGATATAAATGATAAGCATTGCTGAAATTATAAAAAAAAAAAAGTAGTTCAATGTTACACATGAATAGAAGGCCCCTACTATAATCAGTTTGCAGTTTAGACAAGAAGCAAAGATTACCAAAAATACCACAAAGGGGCTCAGAAAGTAACAGGAAGACACAGTGTGTAATGACGCTTAGGTGCCAAAAATCTTTGCGGAAGGGATTTTTCTAGGCAGAAAGAAGAGAATTGGAGCACTCCTGCATTTTGTCTAGGGATGCCAGCAAAAAGCCAATCCATCTGTACTTTTTCGCTTTTGCTGGTACATGAGGAGAACAATATAGACTTTGTTAGAGTCCATCTCTGTTGGAAGGTAGAGCTAAGAAGATGTGCACCCAACTAGCATTACATCAGATATAAACTTCAGACTTTTTACAAGCAGGTTTTTCATGGCAAAGCCAATTCTGGGTCAAGCAGCTGGGTCAAGCAGTTCTAGAAGGCTGATCTGAAATTCTGGATTTCACATGCCTGCGCTTATCAGAAACAAGGAAAATGAAAAGCACTTTATGCGATTTTTTAAAAGCCACAACTCAGAAAACTTCTGACTGCCCTATTTGCCACACCACACCTGACAGACACATTCCTGAGCCATAAAGCAACAAGTAACAATGTGAAAGGAAAACCTTTCCTTTTGTGAGTTTTTTAAATATTTAATGCCCACAGACTGGATTCTCTGAACAAAAAGTGTTCAGAATCCTGTAAGAAAGAAAATATAGTGGAAAATCAATGAATTTTGACTTTGTACAAGCAATTGCCCTTATTATTTTCCAGTTTAATTGCTCTGCTTGATTGTAATTGCAGCACATGCACCACTTAGTAGCCTTGCTGGCATTACAACGAGCCATCTTTTGGATTGCATTTTTGATTAATCACATTTGTATGCTGAAGTCTAAAGCTAGTTAAAGACTTTCTAAGGAAACACATCTTTCTCTCAGAAAATGTGCCAGATTAAATGTCTTTCATGACAACACATCGATTTCATTAAAACTGAACATCAAAAATGGAAATGGAGCATCTTGTACTATAATAAACCAAGTAATGCAAAAATGTAAATTTAGAGATTGGAAAAGATGAGATCCAAAGTAATAGATTTTCAAAAATGTTTTTTTTGATGAAATTTTGAAATACGTTAGTCTGCTGTGATTCAAAACAAAAAGATATCGAAATTTCAGAGCTTCTCATAAAGTAGACAACTATTCCCTTTTATTGCTCTTCAGTGTAGAGTTTATCAAGTCTCAATTCCGTAAAAGTTCCTACATTCACTGCCATCCTCCCACTACTTGAGGTTGTTGGATAAGAAGAACCACTGCAAATAAAACACTAGTAACCCTGGAGTGAGCCACATAAATGCACTGGACTCTTAAAAATCATTTAGCTTCAAGTCAGAAACAAGGATAATAAATTACGTGGAAGATCTCTCTGATATCTCTTCAACTATCCCTCCTCTGGTTCGTTTTGAGATTTAGACCCATGTTTAATAAGTACTCGAGCACATACTTTGTTCTTTGTTCTTTAGGGCTTGTGCTTTTATTTTAGATTCTGTGTTTGTCAGTAACCTTGGGTTAAACAAGAATCATTTCTGCCTACCCAAAGTCCTTGCCATGGCAGCTTTAATGCCTAAGTTCTATTCCTGTAGTTGCTGTCTCTGTGCTAAGCTGCTGACAGCTACAAGAAAGGAAAAGGCTCAGATTTGCAAAAAACAGTAATTTGAAATTCTTCACATTCTCTTTCTCATAACCCTATTACACTGTTGTCAATTTTTACCAGCCTTTACTATATTTTACTACATTTTTCTTTCCAAGCAAGTGTAATTTTCAAGGAACATACCCAACTGGCAAATGTGTAAAATGAAACACATTGTCCAAAGCACAAGATTAGCAGTGTTATGATCTTCATATACTTGCACCATTAACAACCTGCCACCAGCCATGATGGCGTAATCACCCCAGGTCTGGGTGAACCTTAGGAGCTTTTCCATTCTTGACTTCCCTGCAAAGACAGATAAGCAACACATTTTCCACCCATGCTGGGTCCTTCTGTCATCTGGGCAGAACTTTCTCCACAAGTAACCAGAACAACGCTGCTCACCACCTCCCAAAACCACTCATCAGATAGGCAGCAGTGCGTAATGCTCTCATCCTTCTGGACACGGAGCTCAGAAGGATTTCTGCTGCTCAGGGCAGACTCTTGAGAGAGCACTCGGTGTCTTTCACGACCCGGTCATACTCCTGCTCTAGAACTGAATTTACACGACGCAGCACTGTATCACCAGTTGTTTCTATACTCTTGAGCCAGCCATGTCCTATATATTTGATCACTCAAAATATTCAACAGTTCTCCACCACAGTACGCTTAACAACAAGGTAGCAATGGCACTTAATCGCCCTGCTGTGAATCTGTTTTGGCCACAAAGAATTTTGCTTCCAACTCGAGAAGGAAATTTAAAAAGTAGTGAAGAAAAGTATTTGCACTTAATGAGGAACAAACCTGTAACCAGTACTTCTTCAGCTCATAAGAAAGTTATGTATTTGACTGGAATAATATTGTTTGTCTACAATGGTATCTTTTGTCTGCTTTTATCCACACATATTAGGATTCTAGACTCCTTTTTTCTGAACAAGATCAGTTCTATACTTTCTGCCTCTAGCTTCATTAATAACATTCCTGCAGTATTTTCTGCTGTACTATACAAAATTTGACAGCTTCTTCCCACAGAAATCAGTTAGTCTTTCATATGTTAAGGAGAAGCAGGAGCTGTCTTTCAGTGTGTGTAGCAGTCTGCACAACAACTATATTTCCACTTAAGTTATTGTTTTCACTTAAAGCTAAGTACAGACAGAAAAATCCCCCCCATTTTCTACTTACAACTGATGGGCTACTGTTATATTTTTGCTTTGCTAGAAGTGTGCATTACATGCTGTCTCATGTGCGATAAAATATTGTGGCATCTGAACTTTTAGCACAAACACATAGAGAATAGAAGTGCACAGAGTTACAAAAGGCCTATTAGCAGCTTTGCTTCATCCCCCCAGGCACTGGGGTTTTTCCTGGCAGTGACCTTCACTGCAGGCTAACCTGAGGGTGCAGGATCGCTGGTAAAGCTTATATCACCTGCCAGAAGCTGTGCTCTTGGTCCCTCCTGCCCACTGCTCTGGCTCTGGTGCATGTTCAGCCCTATGGCAAGTCAATTTGAGAACAGCGCTGGGATATGACTGAACCTACTGAGATGAAGCCATCCAGATGCTAGGTGATATGATGTAGACTCTTATAGCTATAGTTGCCACAACATCGACCAAGGTAACCTCCAGCAGTGTTAGAATACAGGATACTAATACACAGCCATCTTTTCAGATGGATGGCGCTTGTTAAAAGCAACATAAAAGATTCCTGTAATGTTCCTTCTCCACACAATGCAGCTGCTCCTTTCCCTGCTCCGTTCTTCATGACAGGTGTGGAGTTCAGGGAGAAGGAAATCTGAGAACTCAAATGGCTGCCAAGGTTTCTGTGCAAACACATTCTTCCTCATGGCAATGGCACTACAGCATGCAAACACCTTGAGGAAATGCAGGAGCGTCAGCTGTCACAGCACATAGCAGACATTGCCTTATAAATGCCAGTATTTGCTAACAGTCACCTCCCAGAAGGATCTGACTTTCCCTGGCTTAGAGGAGGAATGACAACAGAAAGGGACAGGTGAGACTGAAGCAGTCTTAACCCTCTCCTGTCTCTTTGTAGGACTGAGGGATTTCAGCCAGCTGGAATCTAACAGACAGAAAGAGGGACGTACAGATCAGCTGTTGATTTGGCAACATTCCACAGAATTGGGGGAGACAACTTTAAGCAAGTGTTTGCATCATGTAAACAGTGGGGAAGCAGACGCCAGGATGGAAGGCAGAAATGAGACAGAGAACGTTTCTGGAGAAAGCTGTCTGTTGTTTTTAAATCGTTTGCGCATTCTGATTCTTTTGGGAACAAGACACTGAAAAGTGCTTGTCCAGGTTGCTAGCCAGAAAATAGCTATAAAAGAGACTGATTCTCAATTTTTTGATCTTTCCCCAGGGAGTTTTCTCCTCTGGATTTATGGACTAGAGAGGCAGAGTGCTTCATCCTGCGGTCACGGTGGGACATGAAAGGCTAAGGGACAGATTAGGAGCAGTGGTAAAAGCAATACTCCAGGAGGACTGACATGGAAGTCACACAACAAACCAGAGGTCAGGGCACCTCTGCTCACAGCAACAGGTCCAAGCATTTAAAGAAGAGACTTTCAGACTCTCACTTTGAAAGTTTGCTGTAGATAAAAATGCAGTAGGCTGCTGAGCTGGCATATGTGAATATGTGAGCTAAATTATTTTTGACTCATCTCTCATTGTTCCTTTGGAAATAGACCACAGAAGTCTGCAAACAACTGGCTGGAAGTCTAAGCAAATACAGTCAGCCAGAGAGGTCAGCACAAGCTTTTCTCTCTGACTGACCTTTGGACTATCATCTCCAGAGGCTCTTGACCTCTCCTTGAAAGTGCTCATCCCTGAGCTTCTGGGCTGTGGGTCCAATTCCACTTTGCACTGCTCATGTGGAGATGGCCTCAAGAGGCTCTTCATGGGCGTTTCTGAAACCATCTGTCAGAAGGTTTTGGTACAACTAACCCTGCTCTTAAGGTCTTTTCAGTTGTCCAGTTCTCACAGCAGCTTTGCAGGTGAGGGCAATACCGCCTGAGTCATTTAAGCTGTCCCTGAAAACCTTTCTGGCTGCTCTTTCCTGTCCTCATGCCTCCCCTTCTCTTGAGTCAGAACAGCTGTTTGGTCCTCGCATGGAGCACCACATCAGGAAAACTATTTATCAAAAAAATAATTCAGGAAAAAAAATATTCCTGCCAATACAGCAGAGACAGAGTTCAGGGGCAGACAGGCTTTCCTCTACAAATGGAGCCCAGGTCTCTAGGACACGACTTGAGATCCACATTTTGTCCCCTGGTCTTGCATGTCCCCTTCCTGTGTTATCAGTATCTTTGCAGATCAGCCTATCCTGTGTAGCAAAATTTGAACATTTCAACAAATATTCCTGGGGAAAATGTCATTCTGTGACCTCTCTACCTGTTCAATCATTTACACATAACAGCCCCAGCTTCAAAGCAGAATCTTAGCCACCACATACAGGTATTTTATTTTGAGATGATTTTGGCCACAGTTTATGTGTGCTTTTGTGTATTGAATGTTACAATCCCTGGTAGAGCCATTTCATAAAATATCTTAAGGATGTGATCCCTCCCTTGTTGAATGGTGGCAGAACACCCACTGACACCATGAAAACAGGATCAAATGCTTAATCCCTTACACAAAGTATGAATGCAGTTTTTTAGCTCCTAAACTGCAAACACCACCCAGGTCACTGCATTTTTCTGCTGTGTGTTGTTTAATATTTGCCCAGTGTTGGGTTTGCTACAGCTTGAATTTAAATTCTTTTTAAAAAAGGGAAAAAAAGGAGAGGAGAGGTGCAGCTTTCATGGGTTTTTTTAATGGTGAGAAAAATCATGAGTTTATCCCGACACTAACAATTACCATAGAAATTATGACCAAAGAGGATGCAGACAGAAACCCTTTTTTTTTTTTGCAAAGAAATTTGGAGGCCAGCATAAGAAGTGTCACAGAAAAGAAAGCAGGACAATACACTGCTAAAGGGAAATATGGGCCAGATCATATCTAAAGCAAATTAGCCCAAGTTCAATTGACTTCAGTGAAGTTGTGGTACTTTACCTCAGTCTTGGTCCATCTACTAATTGCTCAACTTATGCATAACAATGGGATTTGAGCATATGATGTTTAAATGATGTTGTTTACACAAATATTGGCTGGATTTTTAAAGTTAATATAAATTTGAATTCATACCTACCTTATACGAACTGCTGGCAATTTAGCATAATACTAAATTCTGCCTGGAAACAGAAAAAAAAAAAAGAGATTAAAAGATTTACGTCTTTTTAAAACTATATGCCTGGAATGGCATATAGGAAATACACCTTAAAAGGAAATAGGAATTGAAGTAGGACTGTGTACTTAATGATAAATTTGGAGTAATTTCTGTAAAATTATTTTAGATTTTCAGCTTAAAGTCTTTCTCTGGACTTTTCAATGTATTAAAAGCAAAGGTGTTTTGGGATTTTTTAGATCTTCAATTGTGAAAACTTGGAAAATTGAGACTGCTAGCAACTAGGTGAAAGCAACTGATTTTTCATTTTAGAGGTAGTACATTTTATTATAGCTGATGTTCAAATTACTCATCAAATAGTATTTTATTTCCTTTGCTGAACTTTCTTCTGAATTTTTAGTTTCACTAATCAAGCACAGTTGACATTTCCTGGCAAAGGACAGAAACCTTCACAGCACACAAGCAACCCATCCCAGCTGCCTGGGAGCGATATCTGCTCTACAGCATATGGGCATCTTGTAGCAGTTACGGTGTTCTCACATCTATGGCTGCAGAGACAGTGAGAAACACCCAAGGAAGAAAAATTTGCCAGTTCAGTAACTTCAAAACGTTGTGTGAGGACACGTGGAAGAGCAGCAGTGTCAAAGACAGGAAAATACCTCCCAGATGTCTGTAGCTGGCATTGCGCTGAGATTGCCCAGCTATGTCACGTAGCAGCACTTCGTATCATACTGCACTGGAGCAGGAGCTTGATTCCCTTCCCTTGGACAGTCTTGTTATGGAGTTTCATTCCTGTCCTCTGTGAAATGTGGTTTCCTGTCTTCACCCGGCTTTGCAGCATGGCTCTGATTTTCAGCTGAGATAACCGTCCATAGTTCTTGCCCACAGTTCTTGCCCACAGTGCTGGCATTGCTGCGTAAGAGGGAATAAAGACCTGTGTGTTGTTACCCGGCATGAAACACTCCATAAGGTCTCTGCACCATGAGCGTTGTCGCCTGGAAAATGAAATCTGTGCAACTCCTATCTGGCTGTCAAAGGCTTATTTCATCCACCAGAGAGAAATGTGCCCCGAGGTGCACCAGCCCTGCCTATGGCTCTCTGAGGAGGGATGAAAGCTCATGTCGAATGCCACCAAGTATTTCTGTGCAATTGTTGCTAGGTTCTGTAAAGTCCCAGGAATGGGACACAAGGTCAGTGTCTCCTCCTGTGTTACTGCCATCCACCTCACCTCTCCAGAGGACCTTTTCCAATAACCTTGTAGAAGCCATCACACCAAAATGTTTTTGTGGCATAAAGGAAAAAGGAAGTCACTCCCTGGTATCTTTTCTTCTTCTCTCTTTCACTGTACTTTATAGATAGGTCAGGACCCTTCTGTGGCTTTTGAAATGCCAGCTGCTGGGACTTTAATCAAGCGCCTGGCTCTGTTCAAAATGAAAATCATAAAAACAGTTCTTGAGCATCTCTTCTGCCTCTTCAAATGGAGTTTTTATGTCTATGAATGCTCGTTCATGGTTTCTTGCATTCAAACAAAAGGGAGCTTCCCTGGGCAGGCTCTGGATGAACAGTGAAACTCAGAGCAGGTTCGTGTGATGTCTGGTCACCAATGTTAGTGCTGTGTCAACTCATTTCTGAAAAGAAAGGAAGAGAAAATAACAACCCAATCCTAAAACATAGCTTTAACCATTCTTTATATGGCATCTTAGGGCAGTACTTGTCCCTTTCATGTGTAAATTGGCAGCATTAGTGTCTGATTCTGTGATGACACCAAGAAATTCCCTAAAGTCACTGGTATTCCCTTGGAATAAAATTAGCAGGGATATTGAAGGAGGCCTGCCGTGTGCTTTGAAAAATGCAAAGCACAGCTTTGTTTTTATTTGAGCTGGTATAATAATGCACCCCAGCTCAGAAAACGCCCTCCACCCTTGTTTAGACAAAAACAGAGAAGACCCAGCTTGTGTAGGATTTGCACCTGTTTAGCTGTAGAGGCAGCAGGTTGGGTGGCACTCGTTCCACCCAAGCAAGAGCAAGAGTCCTTGCTCTCCTCCTCCTGGCATGTTCCTGAAATGCCACAGGAACATGGACCCTCCAGATGACCCCAACGTTCCCTCCAAGAGTGAAGGCACCAGAAACACGTGGCCGACCTTGGCAGGACAGCAGGGTTTACTTCTTGCCTTGTTTGTTTTATGCAGGCTGTTTCCAAAGGCTTGTATTTAGTGCTGAGATCCAATGTCCTTAGGGTATTTTCTTACTGGAAGGGGAAGTTTATGTGTATTTTTGGAAAATATGTTTTGATTTAGTTTGCTTGTTGTCCCTCCTTCAGGGTCTATTTTTTCCAAGTGTTAGAAAAATAAAATGCTGGGTTCCAAAGGGTCCTACAACTGTACCAAACATGATCCAGATGCCAGAAACAAGAAAACATCCACTGTATGAAGCAATCAGCTTTGGTTCACCCAGCCACAACTGCCTCAGCAGCCTTCCCCATAGCTCACTTTGTCCTCTGCAGCAGATGAAAAAAATGCCTGTGCAAATGATGTGCTGATAAGGTAACAGCACTTCTTCCTTCCAAAATATGCCAAACACCACAGAAAGCCAGTCTTACCATTGTACCCAGGTTGTTCCAGCATTAAAAAAAAAGGATGGACCAGGAACCTTCAAGCAGAAAGGGGCACAGCAGAGTAGTGCTCACCCCAAGCAGAAAGTGGCCGTAATGGTGAAGCGAATGCTACGGACCATTACTCTGGGAGCTGCCTGGCACACTTCTGAGGGCACTGCCCCAGTGTTCCTCTTGCACAGCAATTAAAGAGAGGCACGTGGGAGTTAATAGCTTTGACCACCCCTAAACACAACCACGAGCAGCATGTGACGAGCAGAGTGCTTAGGAAGGAGGGAGACCGGAGCCACATCCGTGTGCCAGGCTGCTCAGCCATTAATTGTGTGCCCTTCATCTAAAAACATCCCAGGGGTGTTTAGCTTCATCCAAGCTTCTGGAAGCCTGGAGTCCTGAAACCACGCACCCAGATCATTTTACAGAGACGGATGAAAAGCGAAGTTCCCTGTGTACAACTTGCCCTGCCTGGCTCTGCAGCTCTCCACCTCCAGCTGCAAGCTCAGCAACGCTAAGGCTTCGAGTGCGGGAAAGCACTGGGCTGCAGCTGTGCCCAGCAACACAGGAAAGCACTTCCACTAACTTTTCCTGTCAGTCTCAGCACTTACGCTGCTGTTGCTGCCCTCCCCAGGAGAGCAGAGCTCCCACTCTACCTACAAGAGCCACCTGCTTTCCCCTCAGCAAGCTGCCCATCTTCTGTCATACATCTTCCTTACAGATGAGGTTTGGTTCCCCTGGCCCTCGCTTATCCAGGTTGGTTTGCATTGTTGGGATAATGAGCTCCATTTCAGGAGGATCCTACCTCCAGATGGATCCAAAGCATTTGGCAAACTGTTACTTAATTAAGCAAGCCAAACTCAGCAAGGAAAGCTCTCCCTAACGTTGCACAACAAATCCCTTTTGGATGTCGGGAAGCAGATGTTTTACTGCTGGCCCAGCACGAGTAATGAGGGCTATTGGTGAAGAAACTCAGACTGGGGAGGAAATATCTGAGCGTGTCACAGGTACCAAGTCAGATAATTTACAATTTCGTCTAAACAAAATGAAGCGTAAAAGGGAGGCTGGTTCTTTTCCTGCAGTGCTCCCAGGGAGGGTTGCTCCAGACCTTCACTGAGCACCTGGAGAGGAATGTGCAGGTTCTTGCCTGCATGTTCTGAGACACCGCAGTCAATGGGGAATAAGTTAAATTAAGTTACTAAAAGGTTTTTCTCGATTTTCACTTTTTCATGTTCCTTATGGTCTGTCTTTTCCCCAGGGGTTAAAGACCGGTTCTTAAAGGCCTTTAGACTTTGAGGTGGTGATGGGGGTTGAAACCTGTGAATCCTACATTAGATTTTTGAGACTGTGGTGTCAGAAGAGGAAAAGTATCAGCAGAAGAGAAAAATCTCTGCAGATATAAAATACTGTCACTCCATTGGCTTTGGTGATGTGAGTTATGTGGCATGTGAGTTACACAAGTAGAGGACATGTCCTCAGATTCTCTTCTGACTAACTCTTTGACATTGCTAGTGATGAATAAGGCCCTTGCTTACCAAACACTGTGCTCTTACCTAATGTAATCAATCACACAGATGAAGCCTGCCTGGACCCATGCCCGCATTCAGGAGAGCCATGGAATCCACCAGATGGGAAAACTGGAGGACAGCATAGGCCAAAATGTGCACCTACCTCTCGCATGCCCATGTCTCCCACTGCTCCCCATGGGACTGCCACACAGGAAATGCTGTCCAGGAAGAGAGGATTGAGATCCCTCCTACAACATCAAGTGCCAGGAGGGCAGCAAGAGTACTGTAAGGCAGAGTACAGACGTTAGTTACCCTTATAGCACTGAGGAAACCCTCACCCAACCTGTCCCTGCCCCAAAAAATCTAGTGTGGAGGACGAATGATGGGACTTAGCTGGCCACCAGAGGCCAGATATGGAGATAACCAAGGACTTTTTTACCTGTGCCATGAGGTCAAGGACAAGTGGAGGTTGCCACAATTTCCCTCTCTGGGAAGAGTTGCAACACTGACAGTTCCAAACTGAAACAAGGCTCCTTTTATGCCAGGATGGGGCTTTACCAATCATGCTTCTATCTGATTGTGTTCCACTTCACGTTTTCCAAGCACACTAAATAGCTGTGACTAAATAGGTAACTTCAGTGTGGAAATTTCCATTTTAAACTAGCAACCTTCCAAAAAAAGAAAAAAAATTTTGGAAAAGAGACAGCTGCCCAAAGGCTCTCTTATTTGCATAATGAGTGCTCCCCATCAAACAGAAAAATTAAAGCCCTTTGAGTTCAGATTTAACATTAGCTACATTCTTGAAAACTGCCCCAGGGTGCAGAAATATGCATAAGTGTTTCTACTCTGGTGCCAGAAGTGATTGTACCTTCAGGAAATGCTTTTTAAACCAGTTTCTGACTCTCACTCAAACTACTTAAATACGTTCTTGCAGTTCCCATGCTGAGTTTTGTTACAGATTGCATCATAAATGCTGAGTCCCAAGCACCTCTCAAACTATACCCTTTGAAAAGCATAGGAAGTCGTATAGGGATCAGGGATGCTCATTTCCAATAGGATCAGCCACAAACCATAGACCCCCCCTATATCTGGTGGCTTTCTAAGGTCCTCTCATTCACATAATAATGGCATTGATCTGCAGAGCTCTCTGATGCTGGGGAGGCTTGAAGAATGGTTAGAAGTCTTGTTTGGGAAGTTTTCTTAAGTTTCTCATTTTTCTACTGTTAAGGTTTGTATAAATGCAAGGTAAGATAATTGTTCTTCATGTTTCATTACTGAGAATGCAGCCACTACTGAGAACCCACAATAAGACTTTCTCTTCAGGCAACAGCCCACTAGACAAATTTAACTCCATTATTTCTACAGAGTTCCCATTTATATGGAATATTTTCAAACAGTCTCATAAGCAGGAAATTTTAGAACAAGACATTACAAAATATGAGAAAAAAATGTGACTCTTGTCTTATTTCCCTGCAGAATTGAATTTGGTTTTAAAGAAAAGGAAAAAAACCCAAAATACATGAACACAGAAGACATAGCTCTGCTTTCTACAAGGATTAAAAAGAAAAATAAAACAGATAAAAAATAGTAGTTTGACTTCTATTTACCCAGAATTTTCCAGATTCTGTGAAAGAATTTCTAAATTAGGAGTATATAGAGTATGAAGACAAAGAGAGAATGCTTTCCTCTGAAACTTGTTGACAAAAAGCACATGGTCCTCTTCTTCTTACATTACATCTGTCTCTGAAATGACACAGAGAAGTCTCAGGACATGGTGATCACTTCCACCTTTTGCATTGTCAGCTACAAGAAAATCTAACCAGAAAGAGGACTTTAGTTAGGAACAAGAGTACATTCCTCATCTCCCTACAAAACATCTGCTGATGTAGGAAACAACATCTTTTCCTCAGTAAAAAGAAGGGGGTGCCTTTTTACAATATATGGAAAATGGAAATATGGAAATATACAAAATATGGAAATATGGATCAAGTATTGTTCTGTTTTCTAGTGGTTCATCATTGTCTCATCAGTAAAATATACACAATTATTTAACAGTAAGGGTACAAGCAATCAGCAAAGGGGATTGGTGGGCTCTCTGTCTCTTGGTGTCCTCTGGTTAAGACAAGAGCAGATCTAGAAGCTCTGACCAATGAAGACACGATCTACTGGACTCCAAACAGGTGTAACCAGAAGAAAAACTGGTTGATGTTATGAAGATCTTAAAGGTCCATTTTGATCTTAAAATCTCACTTGATACCTGTTGTGTTAGCTTGCAACTTGAATTCATGCTTGAACTCAAGCCCTAAACCTTTGATTCGCATGATGGCTCTAATCTGAAATGTGCCAAGTATCTCACCCAAAGCTCACACAAACAGATGAAAGGAATTGACTTCAACTCAATTTGCCCCTAACCGGGATTCACGGACAATAAAGAGGATTCAGGTATCGTGTTGAATGAAGATCAGAGCTTAAGAAACCCAGCAGGTAGGCAAATGTTTGCAAAAAATCTCAGTGCCTGCACTTTGAAATCAGCTCTGCTAAATAAACAGATCAGCTCTACATAGACTATGTTGCTAATTGCTATTCCTTATCCCCCATATTAAACATTTCTATTGTTTGACTGAGGAGCAAACTTACTGTGCTGTGGACTAGCTGGCCAGTCACATCCCAGGAGTAACAATGGAGAAACGCCGCAGTTTAAGATCTCGCCACTATTTCATGTTTATTTCTAGAAGATTATGATATAATTACGGGCAGTGAATAGACATGTAAAACAATTACAGCCTGAGCATGGAGAATTTCTGTACAGACAAAATGATTGCATTTACAAAGTATGTTATTACTGACACCTAATTTAGTCTGTCAGAGTGGCACTATGAGGGACTAATTAAAGCAAAAGCAGAACAAATGCTTGCACTCAAGAAAAACACCAGGGAAAACACAGACAGACTTTACCAATCTGCACATGGCTCATGCCTGTCAGTGTGAAGTGCTTCTGAGGTGGTACATTTTACCTGCTTTAAATCAGAGCCTGTTCCACTAAGACAGCTCTCAATTTCAAAAGAGCAGAACACTGGCACTCACTAATTGCTCAGATTTGCTTCCTTGACCAAGCTTAAGATTCTGAATTTTGAGCCTGCAATCAATTTTTAAACAATTTTTAAAGTTTCCTTCTGCTTTTCATGGTCCCAGAAATCTATATCCCAAATATGATAAATCTCTCATGCCAAGAAGGAGGGGGAAAAAACCACAAACAACCAACAAAAACCCAAACAAAACAATACAAAAACACCTAAATGACAGGTGGGGTGAGGAGAGATAGCATGGTATTGCAGTGGAACTGTTGGACCAACTCACTGTCAAGTTGCTTGTATGAAGCCAAACCCAAAAACTACCCAGGGTATTTTGCAGGGCATGAAATTCATTCCGTGCAGGGCTGCAGCAAAGGGAGAAAGGATGCTGTCTGTACTTGCCAGTATGAATGCTCTTTTGTAAACATTCTTCATAGTGTCTCTCTTGCTCTTATCCACACACCCCTGCATCACCCAGCCTCCATCTCTCAGCGATGGTGGAGAGAGCAGCCAGCACAGAGCACGTCTGTCAGGCTTCTCCTTGCTGAGCACTGGACAAAAGCCCAGTAGCCCCTCTGCAGGAGCAGAGTACATGAATTCGAGTAATAAATTACTTAAGAAGCAAAAATTGGTATTTTTCATACACTTTTGAGCCTTGCCCAGACATTAATTCCTATCACATGTATTCACATGTTATGGCAGGACAAACACATGGGTCTTGACTGCATTGGTCAGGCTGTTGAAGGGCACACAATGCAGAAAGGTACTCACACTGCGCATTGAGGAGGGAGACTCCTGGGTTGCTGAGGCTGTTATATGACAATCAGTCGGCATTGCAGGAAATTAGGATCTTTCTCACCAGAGGCTATTAATTTGAGGACACCCTGAAAAGGCCTGTTTTAAAATTCACTGAAGCTACAGGATTTCAAGACTACTAGTTACAGAGGGAGCTCATCTAGTGACTGGGCTTCTGTCCACAAATGCATTTCTGATCATTGCCATGCTTGTCTTCATCATTTCCGGCTGGAGCCAGGTACTCCTGAATAGCTGTTTAGTGCTCACAGCACATATGCAGAGAATAAGAATGTGCAATTACTCATGCTCAGTGCCTAAAATTACCTCACTTTTGCTATCACCAGTTGGGATGCGCAACTTAGAAGGCCTCAAAGAAAACATGCTTTTGCCTTATGCTTCTGAGGTTCAGCCAGGGAACAAGCCCAGGAGACAGGACACAAAGCTGCACATCCCAAAATCCACCACTTTGCCACATCAGTCAGCTATGTGACATTCAGTGGCAGTTCCCAGCGTGGGCTTGTGGCCAGCATTGGCCATGGAGCGGTGCATCAGTGGTGATAGCTTCAAGGTAGAAAAGCAGCTGGACTAAGCTTCAGCAAGGGATGGCTTCATCCTCTCCTGCAGGCAGACCACTTGAATGGCAGAAAACAGGCATTTTTTACATGGTGGTTCACGTTAGGGCAGTGGCAAAGAGGTTTTGTGTTTGCATGGGAAGCCTTTCAGAACTGAGGTACAAAAGACATTTTAACACAGTCAGCTAGGATCTTAAAGAAGATGGTCAGCCTAATGCTGGCTTTCTTTCTCAGCTCAGCTGCAGAATATTTTTCAAAGTCCACACCTTTCAAATTATTCCTGCAGGCCCACATGTTTCCTTCAGCAAGGCAAAGATGACCCCTGGCATAGTTTCATTCACAGGGTGGTTCAGAATAATGTTATTCCCTGGGCAGTTACTCCTCCCCCTTGTCTCAGGCTAGAGGTACTCCTAGCAGCCTCTCTGTCCAGCCCGATCCATTGCTGAGACCCCATCAGCATTGCAGGGCTTGCTCTAATGAGGTTATCTTCCTCACTCAGGAAGGCAATTCAGAGAAACCAGCCAGATCTCGTAGTAGTCAATGGTCTTGGAAAGGCGCTGCAACCACTCAGCTGTTCATCAGCCCTGTTGGCTCTGTAAGATCTGGTCATGATTCCCCAGTGCAGTTGTCTCAGTGCAGTACATTTGTGCCCAAACAATTCCCCACTCTTCTGGCCCAAAATCCTTTCCAAAGAGGAGGAGAAACTTTGTTTTCAAGCTGGGGAAAACAGAAGAGGCTGAGGTTAATATACATACATACATTCAATTTTGCCACTGTTTTTGGTCTCTTGGGGACTTTCGATGCCCTGGGTTTTCATTTCCAACATAACGTGCTGTCAGAGTCTGAAAATACGGCAAATGCCCTGAGCTGCTTGGGGAGGTCCCTGGAGGTGGGTACTAGAGGTGGGCATACAATGTGTGCATCCCTTGCTTCCCACAATGCCTGAAGGGGCAGTGGCTGTTTTCAGAGCAGTCCAGTTCTTATTCATCTTGAGATGGTTTTCAGAGAGACAGGAGCTGAGCTGTCTTAGAAGAATAGTCAGAGGCTGGCGTGCAATTACACTGTATTACCCTCAGTCAGATAAATCACTTTTGGGGAAAGAGGTTCATAACAATTCCAGACATGCCTAATAGTTCCACCGTGAGTCTCTGGACAAAGCCCGGTAGTGGAAACAAAATGAAATCATTACATAAAATTATTTGTACCGCTATAGTGCTTGAGAGCCCCAGCTGGAATGAGACCTTACTTTCTAGTGGGTGCTGTGCAGAGCCAGCCAGCGGCGATCCCTGCCTGAAGGCTTTGCCATGCCAAGAGAGAGGAGGAGGATGGGGGGCATCTTGCTCCCTGTCTTCCTGCAGACACAGGGCTGGAGGAGGTCTGGGACCAGCTGAGGCCGGTGTGCATGACAGCAGATAGCAGAGGTTTTTGCAACGCTCTAAACCAGGTAGATTGCTGAGCCTTAATTTTATTGTCGTTATTATTAAATGCATTACCAGGGCCTCCTCAAGCAGTGTAAACCAAGATGATTTCCTCAAGCTACACTCCAAGAGGCATATTACGCCCCCCAGCAAACTTATTGAATTAAGTGAAGTATGCATATTATCTTTGCTTATGGTTTTTAAGGCTTATGAATGCTATTGTAATTGTTTCCATAACACAGACCAATAAGTGCAGTTAAAATAGGCCCTGCCTGCCTCAGGGGAGAGGCATTAAGAGCAGCTGGGTAGCAGCTTTTTCAAGAGATCTTTCTGCCCACCAAACAGAGGGAACTCACTTTAAACTCTCACCTTCTCAGGACAAGATCTTATTTGCAACTCAGTCTTTGAATTGCTTCTGAAACAGAAGTTGGCAAGAGCTTGCACTTGGAATTAAGGAATCAAGTTAACTGGACAGGTTTTTTAAAAAAAATTCTAAATCTTAAAGCATTTTAAATTAATCCACATTTAAAAGCCCGCTCCCCCCCATCCCCCTTCAGTGTTGACAGGTCTCACATGTCATTTGGATGCAATCAGAGATCTGCTGCGTACTCCACAAAGACCATGCGGGTAAAGTTTGTGTCCACTTCACTGGTGGACAATGTGAAACATGAAAGATACCAAAGGACAATAAAAAAAATTTAAAAAATCCTCACTTCTTGCTATGATGAAGAAATTTTTGAGTGTGTTTTTCATTTGTTCCAAATGAAATGTGCCTTGCTATTTATGCAGCAAACTAGCATATTTCCAAAGACATAAATAAAAATATCAAGGCAAAACACTAAGGAGTTTATTAGCTCAGTTATTAAGAGCTCTTTACACTTAACAACCTAAAGCATACACAGAGCAATTTGTAATCAGCACTTTTTAAGTTCTGAATAATCCATTCCTTAAGCAAGCCTTCCTGCTTCCTGGAAAACATCTTTCATGTCTTCAAAACTTCACTGAGGAAAGCCAAATTCATTAAAGCAACTTCTTAGCTGTGCTTTTCTTTCTCCCCCTCATTCCATCTTATCTCCCGTTCTCAACTGAGTTAATTAATTTGTAATTGGAGCTACGGAGCCTCCTGCCAGGGCAGGGCTCAGTCCTGGGAGAACATCTCACATGGACAGGATCCAGCTGGGTAAGGAACCACCACATCCAGCAGGGATTTGACCACCAGCAGAGCTGTTAGGAGGAGCCTGAGACACTTGTTCCCCCTTTCCTGGTTACAACCTCTCCTCTAACCAGAGATCTCCTGGTGATCTCCACAGGCATCTCCTCTCCCGTCCGCCCTGCATTCCCCCATTGCTCTAATTCTCTCTGCTGTGCAAACTCCCATATTCTCCCATCTCCTTCAGCTCTGCAGTATTTGAGCACTTTTTCTCCCTTCACTAGTCAGTTTTTTGTTTCATCCTCCTTTTTTCTTTTCCCCTTTTCCTTGTTGACTTTCTCTCTTTTCAACATAATCTACCTTGAAAAAGTATTTCTATTGCTAACTACACTTGTGAGATGTGCTGTGCTTATTCGAGCCTTGCACACACATAACCCAGTTTAGGTTAACATTTTCTCTCAATCATGTTGCTGAATGGTAGCAATACATCATCTGCAACCAAACGAGCGATATGCAGTGCACCTAAAGATATCTCATAGAGAGCAAACAAACATACAGTTTCTCGCAATGACCATGCAAGTGAGACACCTTCTGGCAAGGGCAACATGAAACAGACAGGATACCTTGCAAGTAATACCCTTTTTTTTTTCAGTAATCCATGCAAACATTCCCAAGACAGAGATGAGTAGGATCAGAGAAGCAAAATTCGTGTTCAGACATAAATCCTGAAAATCTGTGGCATTTTTACAGACTTACCTTACATTTGAGAATCATAGCATAGGCACTTCAGCTTCTTTCCCTGACTGTCCATTTAAATGACACTCCTCTCTTTCTCTGGACTGGAAGGCTTTAGAGATCATCTCGCAGCAGTTGCTAAAATTTTCCTCAAATTCAAAAGGTGAAGAATATGTAAGTGTCTGTAACATCCACCTGATAGCTTTCAGGATAGCTACAACACCATCTGGCACAACAAAAGGCTCTGTGACCACTCCTATAGGCTTTGCATTCACTCGGTCTTGGTGTTGTTACCATTAATCTCAAATAAATAATATTAGACTGAGAGCATATGGTGAATCTAAGAACCTAATACAGACAGCCAACTCAATTACAGTCAGTAGGAGAAGGGGTGGCTTTGCAAGAAGACAGCGAGAGAGGGAATCAGTAAACGGATGAAATATTAACTGTATGTACCATGGGCCAGGCTAAGGATCTGTCTCCTACCAAAAGGCATAACTAGAGCTATACCAGGAAATGCTCTGGGCAGCACCTTGTTTGTCTTGGCACAATGACGCAACACCAAAAATACACACTGTAACACACAGCTATTTTGATTGGTTTTCAAATCTATATACTTTCGAGTCTTTTCTGACACATGTTCTGAGGATGGCGAAGAAAGAGCTTTGTTCTGAAATAATGCAGTATTTCCCAAATCTGCAATAAGTAAAAATATTTTCATGAACTAACTTACTTAAATTTTGAAAGGAAGATCTTTAAAAAAGATAAAATAATTCCAATCCAAATATTTCAGTAAGGTGCTAATGCAACAGCTCAGGTTAAAAGTGGCATCAATGTAAACTAAAGGGACTACTAAAACAGGTCCTCATTAGGATCATGCTGGCAGCAATGTACAGAAAAAGAAATTGTTATCAAAAAGCCAATCCTAAGCAGATAAAATACAGGATACATTATTCAAACAGAAGCTGACACATACGTAGCATCATCATTGGAATGATTTTATTTTATTTGACAACATCTTGAATTATTAGGAAACGTGGATAGGAAATTCCAAAACACGTCAGCTTTCTAACCTCTCATAACCTCCTCCTAACCTCATGAACATATTAGACATATACAAGAAGAGTCTATTCGACAGATTATAAATAGAAAAAACAGATTTTGACATACAGCTCTGTTTGCTATTTATGGACGTGATTGAGAACAAGACCTCCCTTGCACTGTATTTGGATGATTGAGTCGTACGGTCCTTGTTTGTATTCTCAGGGTCTTGGAGACCATTGGATCTGAATACAGGAAATAATTTTGTCCCTGTTTGGATTCATTGTAATTTAGTGCAGACGAAGGGAAGGACGTTTACCTTTTTCTGCAGCATGGGGCATATTTTGATAAGCATTTTCCACCCCTTTTTTTCCTCCCACAGCCATTTTAAAGCATTCTTTGATGGAACCTTTTTTCTTGCTGGTGGTATCTGCTAGAGATTGATGCCTAGTTAATAGAAGGTTTTACACAAAACCATCAGTGAGCAAATTAAAATGATCTAATATTCCTTTCTGGCTTTACACTTTTTGAAACTGTTAAAAAGAGAGACAAGCATACCTGTGCCATTGTAAGGAAAAAAAAAAATTCTGTAATATTTAAGCTGCTTGTGGTTTCTGTCCAATGAGGTATGACTGCCAGGGGAAGACAATATTGTCTCCTTGGGGACTCCACTGGTGCAGAGCTCCCTGGTAATTCAGCAGCCTCCACTGCACAAAGCCCTGGTGCCTAAGGTGGCTTCCCCTAAAGGGACATTGCAGTGAAGGGGGTTATTTGCAGCCTTAAACTTAGGCAGAGATTCGGGTGTTTTGCAGGAGCAGGAGCAAAGCATAGAGCACTACAGAAGGGAGTAAATATAACCCTTATTTTATAAAAGAAAAAGGTGGCTGGTAAAGCCTTGTCTCCTTTCTTCTTCTCCACTAACCACTTTTTCCTTTTGTAGCAATGATTGCACAGGTCAGAATAAAAAACGTGGGGTGGAACAACCCATTGTGGTTCTAATATTGCCTGAAGCAAGGATCCCTGAACTTTTAGTTTTCACAGACAGTTCAGCCAAAAGGTGTTTTTGTCCCTTTCCTTTCAAAAAAAAAATAGTGTCTATTTTCCACAGAAAAAAAATCTGAATGGGATTTTTGTAAGAAAAACACTTTTTTATAGATTTCTTCTGGCTGAAACAACATGGGGCTTGGGTTTCTGCAAGAAGCCATAATATTATCTGAAGAAATCAACCAATTAATAACAGGTAACACCATGGGAACAGCTCCAGTGCAAATCCCTCTTCTTGGTGTGTGGCTCTTCAGAAGATATGCGGAATATATCCCCTCCTCCCACAGAGAAGAGGGATCATTTCATTCCTCCCATTCTTGCCTTCTAGAAACACTCACAAGCTGAAAACTTCG
>VZTS01019441.1:0-22590 GCA_013400795.1 Pluvianellus socialis
GAGCCCCTTGAGGGACTGGCAGGGCTGGAAGGTCTCCCCAGATCCTTCTCCCAGCTGAACCCCCCCAGCTCTCCCAGCCTGTCCTCCCAGCAGAGGGGCTCCAGAGTGTCGGGAGAGATGGGTGCCGGCTGGGAGCACACGGCCTTCGAAGACCTCTGCCAGACCTCTGCCAAGCACTGGATTTGAAGAGAGAGGCAGATGTGTTTCTTTCCCTCTCCCCAGCTCCTGGCTCTTGCACGTCCGTGCACAATTCCTGCACTGCGGTTTGCCGCAGGCTGTCTCGCCACGGCCGCGTAGCTGAGAGCCGGAGCAGCTGTGGCTGCCCCATCCCTGGAGGTTCAAGGCCAGGTTGGACGGGGCTTGGAGCAGCCTGGTGTGGTGGGAGGTGTCCCTGCCCAGGGCAGGGGGTGGCACTGGATGGGCTTTAAGGCCCCTTCCAACCCAAACCATTCTGTGAGTCTACGATGTTCCTGTTGTTAACGCACCGTAGAGCAAACAGACCTAAGCCCAGAGAGCTTCTCATGAAGTAAAAAGCTTCTTTCACTTTTCAGTATTAGTCACTGGCAAAGGGTAGGAAATTTGAGCGAAGAAAGCCTTTGCTGAGAGGTCAAGGGCTCGTGTCCCACGTACCACCTGTGGGAACAGGCTGTTATAAAACTCACAAAACTGGTGGTAGTGACTAACCTGGAGACAAATCCCTACCCTGCTGCAAAGCAACCACTTTAGCACCACGCTGCCACTAATGATTCCCATTTCATTGTATCTTCGGCGCCAAAATATCTTCATTAGGGAGTTTCAGAAGTGATATGCATACAAAAAATATATACTAACCTGGTACAAAATTTGCTGGCCTTGATGCCTTGAACTTAGTTTTATAAATTCATACTGTAGATGGTCAAATAACCCAAGCAAAACCAGATCATACCTATTTTAGTGGCAGCTACTGATGCTTCATTTCTGCAGAACCACTGCCATTTGGAGGCTTAAAACAATGCTTTTACACCCTAATATTGAAAAATTTTGAGATTCGTCTGGTAAGCAGTCCAGAAGCATAAATTTTATAAGAGCACAACAGTAATTGCAATTCATTATTATTTTGAAATTTTCCTGCAAAACTAAAATGTCCTCCCCAGAACACTTGCACTATGCTCAATTATTAATTCAATACTTGAGATAATTTATCAAAGAACAAGGTGAAATATTTCACCGAATATACACTATGTGTTGCAGAGGCAACAGTTTTAGAGCGATGATGACGAGGGCTGCCACGTTCCAGGGTGTGCTGGCTAGAGCAGACAGCCCAGGAAACACCACCAAGCCGCCCTGCTCCGCAATCCATGTCGCCAGCCTCACATGGACCAACGTATAGAATCATAGAATCCCTTGGGCTGGAAGAGACCTTCAAGATCATCGAGTCCAACCATAAACCTATGCCAAAACCACCATGGGCAGAAGCAGCAATGCAGACCACCGTACGCTCTCCGTTCCCCCCTGCAAACTTCAGCTCTGTCATGACTGCTTATAAATACCTACATTGGAGCCGCGGGTAATAAAAACATAAGCTGTGGATTTTCATAATCGAAAATCCTCCAACAGCCACCATCTGTAGCCTGCAATACTTCTACAGCCACCATTCAGGGCCTGATACCATCTTCTGCTTGCACACAGAAGAATCCAATCTATCAGTGTTTCAACCTGATCCTAAATAAATTGCACACACGAGCATGCAAAGAGCAAACAGGTTTGTGGGTCGGTTCGGATGAAGCTGGATTGTGGGAAAAGAAAAGGAAAAGGAAGTAGCTAGGGTTTGGATGGGGAACTAAGAAAAGATGATGTTGAGTAATTTTATGTTTATTTCCTCATTGCAGGGTTCACACTGGCTGCCCATGATGTCTATTAACCTCCTCAATAAATTAACTGTGCTTTCATAACACAATTGCATTTGTGCGCACATCCTTCCTTTCAAAATATTTATTATCTATTATTATTTAAAATTCAAAATGGCCAACCTAAGCTGTATCCCTTGGAGGCTGCAGTGTTCAGCACAGTTCCCAAAATCTTTCAGGTTCCAACATCAGCATGAAATTCTGCCCAAAAGGTTAAAATCTAGAGGAAAGAGTTGTCTAGCTTCTCAGAGGTGGGAGGTGGCAGTGATTTATACACCGCCTTAACCAACACCACAGTCCTGTTTTGCAGCCAGGCAGAGGGATCGCCATTTGAGAAGGAACCCACCACTCCAAACACCTAGTCCATGTGCAGCTGTGGAAGATTCCACCTTACGCTCCTTCTGCTAGTGCTGGGACCTACCCTTCAACCCAGACTTTCCACTTAAACTAAAACTACTGTCAGAACGGGCCAGTCCTGCCAAATTTCCTCGGTCTCCCTGGAGGAGCGCAGTGTTTGTAAAGCCCTGAGCAATAGGAGGAAATGCTGCAGTGTTATGCAATTTCCTTGTGATTCATATTCAGAAATCCTCAAAACAACCATGAACGAGTTTTTCAACTTTCAGCTCAGAAGATGCACAAGCCAAAAGAGTATAAATAGAAATCATTATATTCCCTCAGAACTGGTAGTCCAGCTGGCTTGCCAGCCGCCCAAGGACAGGTTGTGAAGGCACGGGCAGGAGGGGCACAGACATTTTGCACGAGTGTTTTGCAACTTTTTTATCAAGAAAAAGGGAAAACGGGGTGAAAACCAGCATGCAGACTGGAGACCAGCCACTCCGACGGACTCAGATGGTGCTCGGCGGGGTGGCGCCTGCAGCACCCTGAAGCTGCAAAGCAGCCGCTGCAGGAGGGCTCGCTCAGCCCCGCAGCGGGAACCACGTGCTGGGACTCTTGCACGTCCCTTTTCCTACCCGCTCGATTGCCCTACATGACACAACAGAGGATCCACTTGGAACAAGGCTTTTCTCTAAACCTCCTTCTCACTCGGACACCAACAATGCACCTGATCACCCCCCCGCAGTCCAGATCCTCACGTCCTCGTCCCCTTCAGAGCACAACAGAGACAGAAACACATCAACATCAGTCCTGGAGAATTTATTTCCAATCCTACGCAAGGAGTTGGAAGCTTGAGAAGCAGCAACCATTAAGGGAAAGGTTTACGAAAATTATCCTGCAATGCCTGGACAAAAATCCCTTCAGGATGCTGCTGCCCAGAGCTCAGGCTCTCTTCGGAGAAGGCCAGAGAAGACTAACCCCTGCATCCACTTACAGCCTTGGCAGCACACAAAACCCCCTCTGATGAACTGCAATGAAGGTGCTGTAAATGACAACAAACAGGCTTTGCATGAAGATCTCGAGGAACTCAAAGCGACTTCAAGAGAGCAAAACTTCAGTGAATTGTTGAGCATGTTCAGTTTAAAAGATTAAAAGGCATTATTTTGTTTCTACTGTTTTTTTACCGGCAAATGCTCCATTATTTCCACAGCAATTCAAGAGAAAAAGAAAGTAAAAAAATAGTATTCTCAAGCCTAATTTTAGCAGATATGGGTGGCACACTTTCTCCAGCTGGGAAGACTATAAGGAGTTACCTCCTCACTTCCTCAGACCGCTGTCGGATGCAAGCCCTGTCAGGGACTTCCCAGAAAGGCCAACCTGTGGATTACCCATTTCTCCTGGACAGGCACGTTAGTGTTCACTTTTCACGTGGCTGTTACTGCACTTCTGTCTTCTCCATGGTTTCGCCAAAACCGGCTTTCAGGAAGCCAGGCAGCCTACAGTCCTCCTGCCTCCCCTGGCTCGGTCACACAGCCCTCCAGCACCTCTCCCGGGAGCGACGCCGCAGAAGCTGGCTGCTCCGCTTTGCTTTGCCCGCCACAGGAGGACAGAGGGGGGAAGGCGATGCCCTGCAGAGGGATGGCAGCTTGCCCTGGAGAGCTCCAGAAGTCGCTCTGAAAACCTGACGCTCCCCAGCCAGCGTTTCCCTTGCCAGGACACTTTGTGCATCGTTTTGCTGCTCTCACTCTCCCAGTGATGCTCCTGCCACGCCGCTGCACTTGACCTGGCACAGGCAAGCTGGGACACCAGCAGGTACCGGGGCCACAAAGCACGCCGAATGCCCCGTGACCTCGTGCCTGCCTGCCCACGGGGGGTCGTGGTGGCCCTGCTCGGCTCTGTGGGCAGCAGCATGACGCTGGGGTGTCACAGCTCGGATAACCTACCACCATCCTGCAGCCAAAGGGAACCATCTCACCCTCGGCGCTCGGGCAGCCGCGCTCTCCCACTGCTGGTAGCAAAGACAGCGCTAGCACCTACACAGCTCCACAGGGCGTCTGATCCAGCCGAAAATTAACCTAGCAAGCCAGTTAACAGCATGATTATTACCTGACAGTCTGCAGCCAGACCGGGTTCACAGCCTGGGCATGCAGATGTTTGGTCCAGCACCAGAGGAACAGAGGATGGAGAGGCGGGTGGGCTTCCCACTGCCCGCGGCTGCCCGGACGTGGATTGAAGGGCGAGGGGAGCACACCCGGAGCCAGCTCCAGCCCCCGGAGACAGCGAGCACCTCTCCCCCCCGCTGTCCTACCCAGGACCTGCCTGCTGACACCCAGGGCTCTACGTGATTAGGTGCAACACTACAACACCCCACACGGGCAGGGACTATTCGCTCGCTGCAGGTTCCCAGCCCGCTGCTCTGCCCGGTCCCCGCAGAGAACCGTGTCCCGCAGCGTGCGCAGGAATCCCGGAGCTGGGCCGGAGCCTCCGGGCACCTGGGGCTCCCTTCATGAGATGGGGTGGGCAAGCCTGGGGAGGGGAGGGCACCATATACCTGCCCCCTGCAGCAACAAGCAAGGGGGAAAAAGGAAGGAAGGAAGGAAAGAAGGAAGGAAGGAAAGAAGAAAAAGGCGAGCTGGGCACAGCTCCACGCGGCGCCAGGCAGGATCCTCTGCACCTGACGCCCCAGCGAGCTTGGCACACCGTTGCAGAGCTGCTATGTTGGGACACAGCCCAGTAGCAGGATGCCAGCAAAGCACAGAGCAGGAAGGCTCATGTACAAAAAAGCGTATTTCCTTGTTAAAAGCAGGACACCTGGCAACCTTGATGAAATCAGCCCTTGTTTCTGGCTCTGCCTTATCAACTCCGTTCTATTTTTGTCCGAGAGCCAGGTTTTCATACTACAAGCAGGATTTTCAGAGCTAGGCTGCACTGTGTTGTGGCTAGAAATAACCTTCCTTGCTCCCTGAGCCAGAACAATATAGATAGGAGCAAGATCATTCCCAGCTCACATCCCTGCAAACCTCCCTGCAGGGGGAGGGGAGGGAAAAATATGCCTTGCTTCCCAAGCGAAAGAATTGGCAGGGCAGCAGAAACCCGCTGTGAAATGCTGGTTTATGTCATTCAAACGAGGGCTGTTCATTTGGAAGAGGGTGGCCCAGGGTCCCTGGCAGCTCCTTCCTTCCTTCCTTCCTTCCTTCCTTCCTTCCCTCCCAACCTACTGTTCAGCACTGAACTAATGCATTGCAGTGGGAGCCGCCCCCCACCTCCCTTCCCTCTTTCCCTCTCCCCCTCCTTCCTTCCAACATAAATTTAATCTCAGAACTTACACCGATGCCTGAGCCTGATTAAAAGGAAAAAAAAAAAAAAATAAATATCTATCAAAAGCGAAGCATCTGGGGGCTTGAATCCTCTACATGGGTCTTGCTCTTCTGTCTCTGCAAGCTGAACTAAATGATGGTTCTAATTAAAAACAAGCCCACGTTTTATTACAAGTGCAGGCATTCCCAAGAGCCTCCAAAGCCGAAGCCGACCGGGCTGCCCGCCAGCCATCTGGGCTGCTTAGCTCAGCGCACTTACATAACCCGCCGTGTTCGTCACCTAAGGGAAAAATTACCTGGGTCAGGCTAAGGAAAAAATTACCTGGGTCAAACTAACAACCTACCATGTCCAAATGTTAAAAGGAAATCGAGCAGCAGACAGTTCGGGGGAAAAAAAATAAGGGGGTAGGCAGAAGCGACGGGGAACAAAGCGTGTTAGATGTACAGCAGTCTCTAGAATAATGTAACTAAAGGTCAACTGGTTTAGAAAAATACATTTTTGGAATAACTAAAGCGCTTAAAGTTTCACAAAGCAGCATTTTTCAGCAAATCCAGCAGAGCACATATGTTCAGACCACTCAAGTGACTGATTAAAAGTGAAAACTTCTACTAGTTAAACAGCTTCCCATAAGTTTTCTAGGATGCTTGAGCAACAACTCGCACATCCTCCTCCGCCAGCTATCTGCACTGGAGCGCAGCCAGCTTCTCGCTCTCCCTGTCTCCCTCAAGCACACACGCCCTTCCTCCTTTCAACGTCTACCGATGAACAAGGAGCCTGAACACATCAAAACCAACCTAATTTTAAATGACACTGTCATCTTTATTTTTAAAATAACTGTAACTCAGACGTGGCTCACGTTCCTCCTCTGTCAAGAGGTTTTATGCTGCCCGGTTGTTCTGAACAATGGCTGGTGCTTTAACGCCAAGACTGGCGCATCTTTGAGGCGAGACCACGTTCAGTCCTCGGTTTGCCCAGCTGCTCACGGGGGACACGCCGGGTCAGCCGACGGGCCAGGTGTGCCAGCAGCAGAGACCACCGCGGGGACCCCCAGGCTCTGCGAAAGTCAGCAGAAAGGGGACCACGATCCCACCCTCGCCAGCCCTGCCCTCCACACCCAGGGAAATCTCTGCGAGCCCCGGGAGGCTCCAGAGGTGGCTTCTCAGAGCAGTCCTGGGGTGCAGCGCAGGGCTCGCACTGCCCCTTCGCCTCCCCGGTGCCGGGAGCCATCCCGATGCAGACTTAAATGGTCTCAGTGCCCCTCTCCAAAACTGCAGCGGGACATTTCCAGACACGACCTGAAATTCCACAATGCTAATAACCTCCCTGGGAAATTACTCACCCCCAGCATATACACCGCACTCGCGAGGAGCTTTTCTGCCATGTGGCATCCGACAAACCCCCGTGGAGAGACGGCGTGGGGCACGTCCACGCTGCGGCAGCCTGCGCCCGGCGCAGAAGCTGCCCTTCTCGGCAGCCTGCCTGCTCCTGCCAGAGCCCAGCCCGGCTCCCCCGTTCCGCACGGCCACGGCGCTGCCCGGGCTCTGCCAGGAACGGCAACCGAGGGTGGCATGGGAGAGACATCAGAGGTACAGAAATAAGATAATTAAAATATCTGGAGTTTCAAAGACTTTCTTTTCATGCTGCAGCTAGGAAAAGGAAACAGCCTGGGTCAGGGACTGCGGTCGGGCTGTAGCAGGACAGTAAAATCACTCCTTAGAATGAAATGCAAGGACCAATAAAGGAAGAAATAAAGGAAAAGGCTACTTTTGCACCTAATTGTACAATGAACCATTTACTCTGATTTTTAATTTACAGTAGGAAAAAAATACTCTAATAGTCTATTCAAATGGGCAGAGAAGTTTGTTCTACTAACACAGAGTTATTCTCTGAATTCCTACATGTTTCTTGAATGGCCTGTTCAAATAATATTAAGCAGAGGTGACATAAGAGCAGAGAGAAAAGGAAAACCAACATACTCTCTTTCCCTCTTTCGTTCCAGTCGAGGGCTTTGTGCCTCCCTCAGAGGCTGCCAGCACAGCTGGACAGATGCAGGCGGAGGGTGGACAGCCGGCTTCACACCAAAGCAGTGTCACGAAATCACTTGATGCAACCACTCTGCAACCTCGTCTTAAGCTGTTTCGCCTCTCCGGGCCCAGACTTACAGACAAGTCACCGCACGTCAGCTGATCCCTCCTGTTCGCACACACACGGCGCTCGTCGCCAGCACGCTGCCGTTCAGGTTCCATTAACCATCTATCCCCAGGGACTCTGCAAACTGAAACCACCTCTCACCACCACGCTCACCTCCTGGCCTCAACCAAAGCAAAAGAGAAACACGCTGTGCTGCAGCAGAGCCGGCGGGTATCCCACACGGACGTGTGTGGTACGACGTCCTGCGGATCTGCGACCGGACCCACGCTCAAATGGCCAGCCCTCGCTCCTCTGCGAGGGACAGCAGGTACCAGCAGTCCGACAACGCGAGGGGGGACAGGCCAACGCTTCCCCAGCAGAACCAACATCTTCTCCCAAAGGGAGAGCGAAATCCAGCTCGTCTCACGGGACCGACCATCCTCGTCTCCAAGTACAGCCCAAACTCCGTAGCCAATTTGTGCAGCACGGACCACATAGGAGAGTGCCGTGGCAAAGCTGGCTACAGCAGAGCGTGCATTAAATAAGCGACGAGGCGTTTGTGCGCAAGAGACGAAAACCAGAGACAGGAGTCACCGCTCTGCTCCTGGCTGTCCCCAGCAATAGAGCTAGAAGAAAGGTAAAAAGTCAGAGACTTTCCAAAAGTGGGTGGGATAGCACTTTTAGGTGTGTAAAAGCAGCTCAGAGGGCTCTTTTCTCGTTTGCAGATGATCTAGAATGCTTCTTTCAGTATTTTTCTCTTTATGAGCCAAACAGCTTCTTAAGCAAAGGACAAAGAACTGTCAGCCTGAAGCAGCAGTGACTCTGGCTGGGGAAGCTGTCAACCACTGAACCGGCATTTGCTGGAACCATAAATAAAAGCCTGAAGTCAAGGCCTAGGACCTCACTGGCTTAAGGGCTTTAGAAACAAAATAAGAGCTTCTGAACTCGATGTAAAGTTACTACTATTGTAGCCTCAAAATAGGTTACAACAACACTGGAGGGAGAAGAAGGGAACAGCGCTAAGAGCGTGTGATACAAAAATGAACGTGGAACGTGACAAATTATCGTTCGGTCTGAAAGCTCAGGCTGCTTCTCTGAGGACCCTCTTCCGCCACCCTGTCCCCAGGAAGGACCAAGAACTTTTTTCAGCAAAAATCTTGAGCTGTGGGACACAAAATCACCAGAGCAGGGGCTCCGGTGGGCCGGGTTTTGCTGCCCGGCTGGCAGCGGGGCTCGCCATGGCTGCAGCCACGGGTGGGGGACGTACCTCCGCCGGAGAGGTGCCGCTCTCGCAGGCGGTGCGAGAGCACGGGAGAGACTGCAGCTCCGGTTCAGGGAAAGTTCACTGGGTTGTCTGGGTCGGGGCGCAGATTAGAGGCGAAGAGAAAAAGCAAACAATAGAAACGTAGAGATTGAGAGGGGGCAGAGTGGGGAAAAAAACGTTCTGTTCAGCAAAGACAGAGAGACGGGGAGATGGAGAAGCAGCGATGGGGATGAGTCAGGTCACGGAAAACAGAACAGAAAGAACGAATTTGCCATAAGCAAACAAACCCAGACAGGACAAAGGCCATGAAAAATCTTCAAGATAAAGCATACACAAATAACCATCTTTCTCTGGAAAGCCCACAGAAACACACGACTGTGGGACCAAGGGGGTGAAAAAAGACCAGCATGGAAAAGGCTGTGAGGAAACAAGCTGAAGAGACAGACACGGACCAAACCCCTGAGCGCACCAGAAGAGCAAACGCGATGATCACTCCGACATCTCGCCCACGGGCTCTCCCGTGCCAAGAGAAAACAGCCAAAGACCACCATCTGTAGTCAAAGATGTTGTGGGTGAAGATTTTCCTACCGTCTCTACTAACTCACTTTTCTCAGAGACTACCGATTTGCCCCTCAGGGAGAAGCAGGGCTGGCGTTCCCCGTAAGGAAGTGGTCGGTCCCCGAGTCCTGCCTGACGCTGGTGCGGCAGCAGCTGCAAACACGGTGCCCTCCGCACAGACCGCTGCCCCCGCCTCTGTCTAAGAGGGGTTTTCAAGCTCTGCTGGAAACACTTCGCTGCAGAGGTGATGAGCGCGGTACCAAAACCAACGTAGAAGAAGCAAGCGAGGTCGGAGGAGTCAGAGATGAAACGAATTCAAACGATAAAGCAGATCGGCGGCTTCCAGCGAGTCCCAGCGCAATGCGAGCAGGTCGGGAAGGCGTGCGGTCGGTGCCCCACCGTCCCCCCGTGGCAGCGCGGGTGTCAGGACTGAAGTCCTTCAAGTTAATTTATTTTTCGAATGAGCCAAAATGACAGGAATGCCGAGGTTGAAAGCACTGGATTGAGTTCAAAAGACATCATTTCCACTGGGAAATTAATCTCTCACCATTTTGTATAATTAGACAAGGAAAATGAAAAACAATTTCAGAAAGAATTCCCAGAAGCAATATCCGAGGAGGAGGCGGGAGGCGAGGGTGCTGCCTGTTGGACAGGAATGCAAGGCTGGGCTTTGTTGTTACGCTGGGGTTTGCTGCAGAAACACAACACGACATTTCCAGAGCAGCAACGCCGGATGAGCTCCAGCGCCGCCGTGCAGCCAGCAGCCGGGGAGTGTGGCCGAGGGGCCGGGACCGGGACCGCGGCGGTGAGCGCTCCAGAGGCGCTGGTGGGTGTCATCCCGCTGCCGCCGGCCTCGGCAGAGCACAGCCGGAGCTCCCAAAGGGCCGCGGCACCCGGCACCATGTGGTCCATGCGGAGGAACCGCTGGAGACCCTTGGCGGCGGGAAACGCCACGGGGAAGGCTCCTGCCCCGCGGTGCCAGGCCGGCGGTGGGGTGCAGAGCTGCTGACCCGCAGCCACGGTGCCGGCCGCCGGCTCTTGCCCTTCTGTTTCTTGCACAAACCACGTCATCCGCCATCGCCGCCTGGCTCCGAGGAGGGCGCAGGGCCCCGCCGCAGGGACCCTGGAAGGGCTCCAGGACACCCCAGGCCCACACCGGAGTGACACGAGATGGTGGCCACGGAAACATCCAGTCTCAGGCCTGGAGGCCACGGAGGAACATGGAGGAGGAAGGAGCCACGTGGCTGGGGAAGGACAGAGGGAAAAGCCAAGAGATCTTACAAGTTTTGGAGGTCTGCGCTCACCTCCCCTCAGCTCACCGCGATTAAACACTGCCTGCCCCCGAAATGGCCAGTTGCTCATTTTGGGGTGGCGGGAGAAGGACGACAGAGGAATGGAGGAGGGAAGCGGTTCTAATTATGGTCGGTGCTGGGTTTGGGGGACAAAACTGGGAAGTGAGGGCTGTCCGCACGCCGTGCGGCACGAACGGCCCTGGCCGAGCCCAGGAGCCAGCCGGTGGCCACGGGCAGTGGGACACAGGGGACACGGTGCTCCCCCAGCCCCGGGCGGGCCAGGGCGGCCTCAGGCACCCACAGAGCCCGGGGGCCACGGCGGGCTGCCCTGGCCCTGCTGGGGCACAAGTGCAATGAGCGGGCTGGTCTCAGCTTGCCATCTAGTGGAGAGCAGCCGCACGGCCTCCCCCCACGCCGCCCCGCTCCATTTTGTGCCGCCCCGCAGGGCCCTGGCGCTGGGGGACGACCTCCGCTCCCAGGGCGGCGCAGCGGCGGCACCCGACACCGGGGACACAGCCCCACCGGCCACCGGGCACCGGGGCGGCCAGCACAGCCCCAGCGCGGGTCAGGGTGGCCCATACGACCACGGAGCTGAGTCATGGCCGGGAGCCCGGAGGCGGCCGCAGGAAGGGAATGGAGGCCTTTGCGCCCCGCGCGGCACCTCTGATCGCCCCCGGCTCCTGCTGGCGGCACGCAAGAGCCCTCAGCGCCCGGCAAAACCAGACCCCGCCGCCGAGGAAAGGCTCCGGGCGCTTGTGCAGGTTCACCGGCGCTGAGACACGCTGACCTCACCTGGCGCCTAATTTCGTCAGGCTAATCAACACCAGATGCCATAAAGTCCAAGCCATCACCTACAGCTACAGGTGGGAGCCAGGCGTTGACCACAGGCTGAGGAAGAGCTTGGTTTGGGCGCAGATGGAGGAACAGAAATTAAGGAGGAGAAGGACAAAGCTGCTGCCGAGGTGGCGGCCGAGAGTGGACACAGGGGGCTCCTTGCCCAGGCCCAGGAGCGGCACGTCCAGGCAGAAGAATGCTTTCAGCCAAGGGCTGACGGTGCCTGCAGATCCTCAGCACCTAGGGAAGGTCTCAAAGAGTTTAAGTGTCTCCATATCTCAAAAATGTGGATCTTGCCCCCTGGGCTTCCATTAATTCGGTTGCAACCACTTCTGAACAGTCCCGAGTTCCCAGCACTGACAAACAGCATCGCGTTTCCAGCCAGGCCCAGCCCCTGGTTGGGAATGTGAAGGCGGCATCGCAGCGCCCGCCACAAACCCCGGACACCGCAGCTGCCCCTTGACTGTCCCCACGGCCCTCGCTTCACGCAGCTCGGTGGCCCTGCAGCCCAGCGTCCTCACGCGGAGGAGGACGCACGACTAAACCCGGGTGGGTGGGAAACCCTGGGATGGTCTCTAGACATCCGAGCGGTCAGGTCCCGGAATTGCCTTCCAGAATGGGAGCAGAAACCTTATTTGCTTTCCAGAGGATGGAGCTTCATCCCCCAAGAACTAAGTCCCGCGAGTGCCAGAGGAAGAGAGCCCTTCCCGTGCAACAGCTCCAGCCCCCGGGAGGTGCCAGGACAAAACCCGCCAGCCCCTGCAGCGCTGCCTCTCCTTCCAGCGCCCAGCCTTCAGCCTCCCGGAGCCTCCCGGAGCCTCCCGGAGCCTCCCGGAGCGTGCGAGGGACTTCGCACTTTGTTCTCGCTTTTGCAAACTTGCACATTATGTTAAAGAGCTGAAGAGAGGGCAAAGGGAGCAGAAGGAAAGGAGAAAGCACTGCTGATGGGTCTCCATTTCAGAGTCCTCCCTGCCTCCCTCCCCTGCAAGGGCCGGAGACCGACTGCCCGTCCCCAGCCCCCAGCGCGCTCGGCTGTACAGCACTAACAAAACCAACGCCGATATGAAACGCTGGCTGCATTTTTATAGCCTTGTACTGCTTTAAAGAACAGAAATCGAGCAAAGGGCAGCATGATGCGAGTGCCAGAGCAGCGCTGCTCAGATCTCATCCATGTCTTATTTCCTCTGACAGGATCGCAGGCTGTTGCAGATAACGTCTCCATCACCACTCCAGGTTATGGGCAATGGATTAATAACAGCTCAACAGGGATATGATCTAACATGTTTCATGTCCTTAACCCTCTCCTTGCCTTTACATCTCGAGGCTTACTTTCCTGGAGAAACGTTCTCACGTCCCAAACACTTCCAACCCAGTACCCCACTTCTGCCCTCCCTGATGTGAGAATGATTTCTAAGATTACCGACCTGCTCGGAAAGTAATAGCAGGAACCGCTGACACCGACATCTCTCTTTTGGCTGGCATGCTCGCTGCAGACTTGGCAAGCAAAGCCACAACCTTACTAAAATGCTTATCTTGTTCAGTTCTTTGCCACAAAGCAAACAGCCTAATTTGTGCCTCTCTCAATCCTGCAGCCTGCCACGGCTGCTGCTACGAGCCAACACAGCTTTCGTTCTCCACGCAGGCTCCAGCGAAGTTTCAGAATCACCTTGGCCTCCACCATATACTTTTGCAAACTGCATCACCAGAGAAGAAAAACCATAGGAAATGTATCCTGAGTATCTTAAGAAAAACGAATGCAACCGCTCTGTTACAGAGTTAGCATTTTCTGCTGTTTCCAGCCTCTGTAACAGAAAAGAAAACCCAAAGTCAACACAGGATTTTTAGTCAAATTAGTAACAAGTGGTAAGAGTTAACAGACTGATGATAGCTATCTGGAGACTGCTTTGACTGTAAGATATATAATAAATCTTTTCAAGTTGTGACAAATGTCTTGGCTGGTGTAGGCCACATTCTATGTTTAGATCTTACTAAAATGTAATACAACATTTGGTTTTAGTTTTTTAATTATAATTAAGAAACAAACTCCAGTCCACTTTAATCTCTCCACAGCCTGAGTTTGCACATGGAATTACCGTCCTCACCGTGCCAATCTTTCCCACACTCAATATTCAAATCAAAGGAAAACCAGACATTCTTTCCAGTAGGGGTTTTTTGGTTACAGAAATATAGTCAAAGCATACAACGGATATTTCTAGGAGTCCAGAGGTTAAACCCTTGTCCCTTGCTCAAGGAAATCTCTGTGGAGTAGGTAACATCTCACACCCTGGTGTTGCAAGATGTGAACCCAAACAGAACAGACCAACAACTCCACTTTTGATGGACTGAGAAGGATAACTGAGGACAACAAGCTACTGTGTCTGTCAACACGCACCATCTTCATCAGTAAAATGCCTCTTGGATCCATCTCCATACAGGCTTCATTCCCGTGGCTCTCACCACACCTGGAAGGCCAGGTTTAAACGCCATTAGCATTTAAGTGCAATGAGGTATTGCATTAATGCGCAGCAGCAATCCTTGACGTGCTGGATGAGCAAGCTACCCTAAACTGATGGGCATGATAGGCAAGAATAGAAATGCGCAGGCAGCAGCACGAAGACCTGTGTGGTTTTGAAGGCGTTCACATAACCAGATTCTGAAACAGGATAATCCAGGCAGTCCTGCATTTGTTACTTCATAGCCCCTTTCGCATGTCTAGCACTTCACAAACGCGCAAAATCTCTGGCTGCACTTCTGCAACCCGACCTTAACAGACTGGCCCTGCTGATGTGCCAAATCCTGAGAACACCAGCAGGTCAAAGCGCAAGTGGGTGACCGCAGTCACGCAGCTCCCACTGCAGGCGACCGGGATTCACATCCTTGCAGCGAGAGCCCTCAGTGGGGGCGAGGCAGCGGGACGTAGGTGAGCAGGCTGGAGGAGGACAAGCTTGACTTGGACTAGGAGCAAGAATGCACATTTTGTTTCTGAAGAAATTGGAAATCCTATCCTGTCTCCAGGTGCCACCGCAGAACCAAAGTAGGGTTTAATTTCGCAGGGAACAAGACAGCCTGCACGCTGGAGCAGGAGAGGCTGGTACATCTCACATCTCACACCCAGGTGTCTTCCCAAAACAGCTGCCCCAGGACAGGGCCCCCTGGGACAAGAGCCGAGGTGCAGGAGCCCGCTGGCTCTCCCGAACCAGGGCGCCATTTCAGCACATGACAGAGGAAGGGAGCGGAGGCTGTCCTCGCACACAACACACATTCAGGCCTTTTTTCTCCTCTGAGCTGGCGCCTCCCACAATGCCTGTTTTTGGAAATGGTACCTCTGCAGGTGCAGCCGTGTGGTTTTGGCCCAGAAGCACCATTTTGCTGCCGGGAGGAAACCAGGGCGGCAGGGAGCGGTGATCACCGTCAGAGGCAGGTCCAAGCTACGCAGCACGTGTCCTGTTAGGGAGCGGCATTTATCCAGCTTGGAGAAGGAAAAGCTTTGTGGCGACCTGTCAGCACCCTTCCCACGAGGAAGGCATCAGAAATACAGAGCCAGGCTCCTCACCGCTCTGCAGGGCGGGAGGACAAGGGACAGTAGGTGTAAACTGAAACAGGAGGGTTCAGCCTGGGCGTCAGGAGGACGGTGAAGCAGCAGAGGTGGAGGCCAGGGAGGCTGTGCAGTCTCCTCCCTCGGATGCTGCCAGCACCCAACCCTACAACACCCCGAGCAACTGAGCGGGAGGTTGAACTAGAAACCTCCTGAGGTCCCATCCTGCCTGAATTACCCAACGGATCTCTGATTCCAGGCTGAGACCTGGCTGTAATCCGCAACAAAATGCTCTATGTGAAATGCAGAGCAGCACCCTCACACACACACAGCCTTCCTCACCTCCGAACCGCCGCACCTTCCAAAAGCAAGTTGTTTGACTAAGCCCAGCACGTGCTTCCCAGCACCCGCTGAACAGCCCGCCCGGGTCCACTGTATCCGCATCCCACCCGGCTTCAATGGATATTCTTACTGACAAACAAGGACAAGTTTTCATGGATTTGGAATGGGGGGATCTGCTCAAATCAGTACCAGCCTGTGGCAGCGGGGCTGTGCTGGGACAGGACACCCTGCTCCCCGCGCGGTCTCTCCTCTGACTGCCAGAGCCTGACCCGAGCCCAGGAGCTCAGCCACCCACTCCAGAAATGTACGGGCTGTCCCGTAACAGCCCTGGCTGCTCTCGCTGTCCGCAAAGTTTCTTTTCGTATCCTGCTATGCTTTTGGCCGCGCCGAGGCACAGGGGCCCACAGTCTAGCCTCGCGCCGGGTACAAAGGCTGCTCGGCGGCGCAGTGTTTGCCGTTCAGTGCTGGACGGCCGCCACGCCAAAACCGGGCAGCGCCGTGCCGCCACTGCACAGCACCCACACCAGCACTCCTCCCGGGGAACCCGCTCAGAACCTGTCGAAGCTCTTCGAACGTGGCAGTCAAGTTTGCATACGCATTAAAAAATAAAAAAAAAACAACAAGCATGAGTTTTCTGAAAGCCTCCATAATCCCATCTGGAGGCAAGGAAGCCTGTGCAGCTTTGGCACGGCAGGAGCAAACACAGCAGCGAGGAGGCTATCGCCGCGTACGAGGAACAGGGGCTGCACTCCTCCGCTCACACTAAATCCGCACTTCTCTACGAGACCCAGAAACGGCTGCCAGATGAGTTGCAGGACTCAAAAAGCCCTGGAAATCTACAGCGTATTTTCTTCCACTGCTCTTTTTGCCATGTTTTCCTTTCAGCACAGCACAGCAGCATGTTTGTGCTGGCCAAGCCTACCCTCCTCCTTTCCACCGCACCTTCAAGCAATCCAAGCACAGGAGATACAGTATTACCTCAAATATTTAACCAAGGGATTAAACTATTCTCTTGGCAGAAGGTACGAGCTGCCCCACGGATACAGCTCTCGCACCGGCTGGCAGGCGCTGCGTGACAGCCTGCTTCGCAGCAAACAATCTGCCCCAGGCTGCAAGAAGCTCTCCACAATTTTCTCCAACGCTTTTTTGCTAATATTTCTGCTCACCGGTTCCCGGCCATCCATTGCCTCCATCCACAGCCTTCGGTCCTCTTCTGAAAGCGCCTGCATGGTGATCACACCAGGCCTGCGGAGATAAAGGGAACGCCGTAAATAAACTGCAGGATGGAAAACAAAGATGACAAAGATAAATTTCCCAGGAGAGAGACGGAGAAAGAGGAAAACCTTCTTCCTAGTCAAGCCCCAGCAGCATGGAGCTGCGCCCAGCCTGACCTCTCCGGGGATGTCCTTGCAGGTCCTAACCAGGACCAGCAAACGAGCAGAGGGGATCTCCAACAATCGACACACATTTTCAGTGGTTTTAGTGTAAGACAGCCAGATGCCAAATAGTTCCGCTGGCTTTCAGCCCAACAGCTCACCTGCACTTGAGCTAAGCCCATCCATGGAACAGCAGGAGAGGGCAAGGGAAGGGAACCACGCACGCAGGAGACCCACGCGCCCCAGCCCCCCAGGTCCTACCACCTCCCCAAGCACCGGCTCACGGGGGGTGACCTTCTGCTGTGTGACGAATTTCACCCCCACTACATCCGTGCCAGGGTGGCTGTGCCACTTCCCTGGCGACGTCCACACGCTGACGTTCTGTGCAGCGCTGGCAGTGATGCCACCCCAGTACACACGCCCCTGCCAGCAGCCCCACGGGGGGAGCGCTGCGAGGGCTCCGGGGTGCCCCATGGGGTGCTCGCTCCTGCGCCGCCCGGTCCTGCCCAGCCCTGCCTCCCCCCACAGTTACAAACACAACCGCCCGTGAGCTGCACTGTAAATCCAGCCTCCCCAAAATAACTATGCTTGCTTATTTATTTTAATGAGAAGGGAAAAGAACAGGCCCGAGTGCCTGCAAAAAAATCACGGGGAGCCAGGGGACACCACCAGGCCAGCCCTCACCCCAGGGCCAGTGCCACCTCCCTCACTCCTAAGGGGACCCTCAGTCCACTCCCGGACTGCCCTTTCCATAAAAGCAGTTAACACTTAATTACATCGCTCCGATAAGCATGACCACCAAGGCCACGATGGATTTAAGATGGTGGAGAGTATTTGCACAACTTCAGGTGTGGGTGTGTGTTTGCACAGGAGAGGAACGTGCCGCAGAGGGTGAAAGCCAACGCTGCACTCCCACGGGTCGCGGCGTGGGCCGGCGATTTACTGCACCTCGTTTGGCCGCGAGCTGCCAGGCTGCCCATCCTCAACGTCCCAGCTCACCTCGCAGCCAGCGGATCCAGACACGGGAAGCCTGGCTCGCCCTGCGCCCCCCCAGCCTCGCGCCCTTGGGTCCGGGTCTCCAGCCTCCGACGGGGCGGTCGCATCCTGCCCCGCTGCCGCTCCCACGCAGCGCCTGGGGGAGCAGGCAGAGACCCGCTGGCGCTGAGATGGCCAGGATCTATTCTGTCTGTTTGGTCTAGTCGCTCTGCCTCCCAGCAGTGCTTCCTCCCAGGCTATTTTCAGACACATTAGCAGAGCGCGGCAGCTATTTCTGCAGGAGGAGAGCGGGCAGAAGCCCTGGCAACGGGGGAGACGCAGGCATGGCCAGAGCGCTGCGCGACTCGGCGTGCTCGGGGTGGCTGTGAGCGCTCTCTCTGCAGCAATGCTCGTGGGGTTTCATCCGTCGGGAGTATGACAGTAGAGAACCTCTGAGGCCGCTCTTCGCATCCACAGCAAAGCGCAGCGGCTCCAGAAGGGCAGCAGAGAGCCAGGATCACGGGGCTGCCGTGGCACAAGGTGGGGAAGCAATGTAGCCTCGGGAGCTGCACCCACCTCCGGACCGCCACGTTGAGCAGAGCACGTAGGCTCTTTTTGGTACTAAATCCTCAAGAACTGATAAGGCCTGGGAAGTGGGGTAATTTCTAACTTGTACTTCCCAACAGTGATTCAGCAGGAGAACGTGAGCTGCAACAACACTCTGCAAAAGTCTTTTGCTCCTTGATAAGAGCTGGTCCTCTGTTAGAAAAGAAAACACGAACCCGTAGTGGTGGGTTTGGCCTATCCTCTGTCGCTTCTGTGGTGTGTGCAGGGAACAAAGGGCGAACCCTTCTCCCTAACGCCGTTCACCGACCAACCAACCAACCCAGCCGCTGGCTTTCGGCACACGCGGCAGCGCAGCGCTGTTGCACCAGCAGAAGCCATGCACTCAGGCCTGCAGCAAGCCCAGGTCCAAGTAAACCAGACATAATGTGTTTGATCTCCGCTAATCCCATTGGTGAGTCAGTCAATACTCACCAGCTTAGTGGTTTGGAAGTTTACTCATTTCAAAGGGAAGAGGAAACCACTTAACCATCGCCCCATTTGAGAAAGAAAACGTCCAACATCCAACGCCAAATATTTTCAAAACACTGAACAAATCTCCTTGTCGTGCAGAGACAAAGCGATTCAAGGGCAGTCCCCGGCACCTGAGGAGCTGCAGTGGCACCGGCTGCGGGCTGACAGCAAATCCATCCCCAAGGGCAGGAAGGAGCAGGCGTTTCCTCGGGTGAGCACCGGTCTCAGGTGCACCCCTTGCAGCCAAGGTGAAGTCTGAGTTCACAGCAAGCCCCTTGCTGAGGGCAAGGATACCCCAGGGAGAAACTAGGGAGAAATTAGAGCCTAACTAGGGAGACAGGGGAAAAGGAAATGCTGGGCTCTCCATCTCTTCAGCCAAGGCATTAAAACAAAGACAGTTAAATCGTTCAGTTGTGTTAAACTCAACACTGGACCCCCAGCAAAGCGACCAGGTCCTAGGGAGACGTGACTGGTATCTGGCGTGCCAGGTTCCCTGGGCGCAGGGCAAAAAGGTGATAACATGAAAATGTTTGTTCTGCCTTTGAGCAGATAACAACTCTTTGGGCTTCACTTCAAAGTCAGACCTATTTAACAGCATGAGGGGAGGGGCTGTGAAACTGAATTAAAAACCTATTTACATTGCAAATGGCTCTGCATTTCCTCCCACAGTGTTCATTTGCCAAGGCATCCATTGCACCGCTTTCCTGAGCAGCGCCGTCTTCCTGGTTGTGACGCGTTTAAAACGCACCCCACGCATTACGCCTCATTCATTATTGATTGGGACGATGCCCACGGGCCACCACGTGCTTAATCGTCAGGTAGGACGGCTGGCGCTGAAACAGCATCGACCAGCGCTATCAACAGGCAGCCGCGTGCGCCTCGCTGTCTGCATTCGCACGGGGTTTCCTTGAAGATCAACCGTTTCCAAAAGCGCGCTCATTAGATTACGGATATCTCAGTTATTCAGTGTGGAGCCTGAGACAGGGAAGGCCCTTCTCTGACTTCCTTTCCCAAAAAATAAACAAAACGTACCTATCTCTGCTCCCGCGGCTGACGTACAAACGATCCCGAATCCGGGAGCTTGGCTGGGGTTTGCTGCCGGGCAGCTCCCGTCCCCTCCCAACGCCCGATGTGGGACACACAGGGGCACACGCCAGAGGAGCCTCCTGTACCCCGGTGGCTCTGCCCAGCCCAGCCAGCCCTGAGCCCGTCCCCGGGGACAACAGGACGCCCTCCTGGATGCCAAGTCTGAAATACACAAGCGTGAACTGCTGTGGCAAACAAGATAAAGGACCTGCTGATTCATTACTAGATGCTGCATCACACGCTTCAACCTCCAGGCACCAAACCCCTTTGCCTTCTTCTGGGACGCAAGGAGGGGGGGGAAAGGGACATTTTGTGATCAGCAGGAATCCATTTCTAAACTGAGTGGATGCAGACGCGTGAGACCAGAGTAGAACGTGGCAAACACTCTGCAAGAAAGTGTGTTTTCAATATGTTACAATCTAAAAACTAAAGAGATTTTTCCATACAAGACCACACAGGAAATTTGAATTTTCTCAATATCTCAGTTTTTGCGAAAGACAGCCTGGTTTTAAGGAGCTATGACTAAGCAAGCAGAGAAAATAAGAAAGTCCAATAGCTTTTCCTTCTTCCAGAAAAACAAACAAATAATGAAAGCAATAGAAACAGATAAGAACTTTCAACTCCTGTAGCAGCTTATCATACCGACACCATCTAAACTGCTGAATGAAAAACCCTAAGAGCGGATTAATAGCAGGGTCTGGAGGGCTGCGCGGAGGTGAGGGCACGGAGAAGTTTGCCGTCCCGGCCCGAGCAGAGCAGCGCACCCACGCGCCGCTGGCACCCCAGACAGGACCCCGCAGTCGTGGGGCGCCGGTCCAGGCACCAGCACCCAGACGCGGCCCCAAGACGAAGACAAGAGGAGCTGTAAATTAGGGGGAGATTTTATTCCTGAATTCAGAAAGTCTCCCTTGTCCATGTAAAGCTTAAAGCGCCGCCAGCACGTTCTGCAGGGGCAGGGGCTGGCGTGGGTCTCCGTGGCCGCTGAGGGGTGAAGGGGCTTCGTCTGCTGCTCGCTGCCAGCCCGCCCTGAAAAACCCCAGAATCGCTTTGTTTGAAAGGTCACTGGAAAGGCGACACCAGCAGAGGAACAAGTACAAGTTGTATTTGCACGTGCTGTCCCAAGCACCGGCAGGAGCCGCTGGCCGGCGGTGGGGAACACCGGCAGAGGTGGGACAGCCACGGGGAAGCGGGGAGCACGGCACGCTGCGGCCGGGGTGGCCCTCCGAAGGCCACACGCAGACCTCTAAAGACCAGAGCGAGGCCAACCACCTACCGACCCAAACCCATCCGGTGCGGGAAGCGCTCGGGCAGGCGCCTCGCAGCTCAGCCCCCTCCCCGTGCCAGGCACGGCGCAGCCCGACCCAGCACTGCCACCCACCTCGCGGGCACACGGGCAGCAGCCCGGGGAACGGCACTATGTGCAGAGCTCACCGCCTTTATGAACCACCCAGAGACCAAAACCCCCCGATTTTGAATAGCTCCTGTTCCCATAAAAGCCGATTCATATGGGAAGCACTTCATTTCTGGCCCAGAGCAATGACCTACATTATCCTAAATTACAAAGCCTTTGTCATCAGGCAAATGAGATCCTCCTCCTCCTAAGGCTCATTTTGTAAGACACTGGCTGTCATCCCTGTTTACCTTGTTTACAAAACTGATTTAATGCACAGAGCCTACAAATACGTTTAGTTTAAAAAAAAGAGCTTTAACAGTAAAACACCCTATCCATCACACTGGGAATGTATTTCAGCCAGACACTAGAACGCCATTCTGAGGGTAATTTTGCTGTAACAAAGCAATAAAATACTCCTAACTTCCCACAGAGAAAATGAGAACTACTTGCAAATGCAGTGCTAGGGATTTCTTAGACCTCTCACAAACACCTGTACCACAGCTTTTCAGTCAGCGTCTCCTTATCAGCCGATAGGAAAAGGAAGCAATGTTGTAATGACAGATCAGGCTCAAGATTTTCATCTCGGTACTGCTGACTCATCTTTACAGGAGAAAAACCATTTTTTCCCCCCCTAGCAAGCAGCAGCTTACCCGGGTGTTATTTAAAAAGCTCCAAGCCTGCACCCCGTGCTGCATCTCTACCAGTTTCCCGAAATGCAACGCTGACCACAAGCCCATTTCTGTGCCGATGAAGAACCGGCCGAGGCTGCCACCTCTAGGCTGCACGGCGATCCAGGAGCGTGAGCTCCTCTGCCCGTGTCACCACCGTGTCACCACCAAGCTCTGGGGCCATACTGCACCCTGCAACACCAGGCGAGCTGGTGTGGACGGAGCGTGAAGAGCTACGCAAATTTTATGGTGACAGGAGATAAAAATACTTAAGTAGAAAGTGAAATTGCCTGGTATGTACTTACATGTGTGTGTGGCTGTTAGCACGGGGTTTGATACATAAGCAAACTGTCATTAATACAGGTTTTATGCTGCCAGCTCCAGCAGGAGACAGAGGGATAACCCCAGCCCCGAGCCCCGCCGGCGCCCCTTCCTCCTCCTACCCCAGTTAGTAACACGGACACAACTGGTCAAGCCGTAAAAAAACCATAGAATCACAGAATCACTTGGGTTGGAAGAG
>VZTS01019444.1:0-72008 GCA_013400795.1 Pluvianellus socialis
CCACGTCCCCATTCTCTGAGCGGCATCACTAGCCACAGCGAGGTCCCAAACCAACTCAGCTGCCTCCAAACCAACCACCTCATCCCAGCTGCCAGCAAGCCCCCAAAATCTAGCCAGAGGCGCTGGGCGCGTTTGATGGAAACGTGGTGGAACGGTACCTCGGTACAGCATTCCACCGTGACCTGATCTTGACTTACAGCTCCAGAAGCCGTAACAGTTCAAGGCTGCTGCACATCGAGTTCCCTGAAGGGTAACAGGGAAGCATTAAGCACCTCGGTTCCCTCCGCATAACCAAAACGCAGCTTCCCTCTGCCTCTCCCGAGGGGGGAAACAAACACCAAGGAAGTACAGGTACAGGCTCGTTCGACTGCGCTTCACCTCTTGTTCTTCACAGCTCAGTACTAATCATCAGTCCGTAATGCAGGGTAGAATTGCCAGCCCCATCCTGATGATGTAGTTATTTCCAATTGGCACTTGGGAGCAGTGAAGATGGGAGGCATTACTCATCGCCAAGAGTACAGATGTTTCTAATTGCTTTCCATTACCAAGAATAACAGCTGTTTACATCTATCAGCAAATAATTCACAAGAGCTCCAGACTATTAAGATAACACACCCCACCTGGTCACCATCACAAGTTGTCAAGGCCAAGGTAGTGGCTGCCAGAAACCCCTTCTGCATCTCTGTTCGTCAAACGACAGCATGTGTCACCTTCAGATATCCTTATGCTACCCCACAAGCCCTGGCTTCTTGGTGGCCTGACAGACCAAATGGACATATGGATTCTTCATGGCTTTGCAGTAAATGTTTTATGGTTATACCGCAGCCAAGGGCAAATGACAAAGGAGCAAGGGACTTGCAAATAACCCAGTGAACGAAATATCCTCACTTTTAATAAATTAGTTAGCCAAAAAAGCGTGCCCGCTATGCTCTGCAGCTGTGCATGGAACAGTCTTTAAAAACACACAAAGTAGCTGACGAAATGATTAATTCTTCAGCTCTCCTGCGCGCTGCACGGGGATCAGGGAAGGAGCCTACAGAAAACGGGCAGCAGGGGAACTCCATTGTGCACTTAAGGCAACCAAGTGATCTTCTCTACGGCCAGCGCAGGCGGGCGCCGCTGCAAACAGCCGCTCACCCGCGTTTCCCTCGCGTCAGCCCGTCCAGACTGTTCGCTCCGCAGCTCGCGGGACTGTCCTTTTCACAGCAGCTCGGGGTCCGGCTCTGTGGCAAGAGCTCCCCACCACTTCCGCAGTTCAAAAAACTAAGCAGTCGATTCAAATTAATAATTTGGAAACAGGCAGCATAACACCCTACAAGTGACTGATACCTAATGAGTTCGTCTGTATTAACTACTTCCCGATAAAGCTGCATTTTCACTTGCCTTACAGAGCTCTGTATGTTCACATGTCTGTACACAAAAAGCCTAACCGCATAAATTCAAGCAGAAGACTACCACGGATTCTGAGCCAATTGGACTGACTTAATGAGAAACAAGAGGAGAGGGAGAACGAAATGGTCTCCATCGAGTGTTTTGGTCCATGCGTAAACCCATCCTCCAGCCATTCTCTAGGAAACTTTTTCTCATGTATAAACCCTTTGCAGAAAATACACCCTGTCTCTGGTAAGAGCACTGACATAGCGGCAACTTCTCTTAACAGTATTCTACCCGTAACAGTAACTTGTTTCCACTAAGGATAGCTTTCTTGATTATTATTTTATCCCCTACTAATTGTATCCTTAAAATACTAGGAGAAGACTTGACCCTACCTCATTTTGGTCCATGCTAAGCAGCTTGTATTGCTTTAATTAGATTAGCATAAATGGGGCACAAATCCTTCGAAGTGTTAGCGTGCGGTTCCTATGACTTCAATACGCCAAAGAAGAGGATTTTGATAAAGTACATAATTTGGAAGCTGCTCCTATTTCAGATCTATCATCTGTGCTCCCCCCCGCAACCTCTACCCCACCCCCTGCCACATCCTTCACGCCTTAAAAACACTTTCCAAAAGGAACATGACATTCCTGAAATGACAGAGGTAGTACAGGCACGACCCTTTAACCTACCTCGGAAAACTTTCTTTAGCCCCTCGCACACAGGAACGCATCTCCTGCATTATTAGTCCACTGTGGGGGCGGTTTGGGTGGGCTTTTTTTGCCTGGATAACCTCAGGACACCTGGTTAAGCATCTCCTTTGCAAGCTCCTTTAAAGACAGCAGTCTCAGAAAACAAATTACTCCAATTCCTCCCTAACTTTTTGGTCTCGCAGAGTCATCCAGCTATTGTTGTTCTCATCATTTCTGCTATTTCAGGGCAGTGTCTCCTGCCCAGGGATCCCTGCCAACGAGAGCAGAATGCCATTACGAGAGGAGGCTGCTGTGAGCTGCCACCAGCACAGGGAATTTATCACTGCAAGCCACGATCATAATGGACTCCTTCACCAAATGACTTTGGAAGCACAGAGCTTTGGCATCAGGTCTGCCATCCACAGGCAATTATTAAACTGAAAACGCATGTAATAGGAGCAGGGGACAGGGCCATCACATCAGTGCACGCAGCAATCTCTCAGAAGCTCTGCACGCAGGAGCAGAGGAATTCACTCCAAAAGTCCAGACTGCCCGACAGGCGGACAGGGGAAAAAAAAACAGAAAAGGAAAAACCACCAACAAACCAAAAAAAACCCCCACGAACTTCAGAGCTTGGCTAAATCCAGCGACCCAGGAGGGATGTTAATATTGAATGCTTTTGGCTGGGAGAATGAGCTTGGCCAGAAACATCATGGTGCAGAAGCTGTAGCATTATCTGCAAACCTTTGATGCCCCAAGTTTTCATCCGTCTCCACCCTATTCTGGATAATGTATCAAGATGTGAACTCTATTAAGCACACAGGGACCTTCCCCAATATTCATTTCACAATTAGGCAAGTAATTAAGTAGTTGATTTTCCAAAGTGTTCGGCAGCTCAAAACTCTCACAGTTCTCAAAGAACAAGCTTTTCCCTACAAGTCGCCTTGCAATCCGTCTAGGCCAGGATGGACAAGGAAACCTTATACCGGCGGGTGCAGACCGAGAGCGGGGTATACAGAGCGCAAGAGCAGAGCACGACGACAGACTCCCTGCAGAGTGCCGGCCCGGGCACACACAAGCCATACGCTTCCACAGCCTGGCTGGAAGCCCCCATTCTTCCCCAAGGACTACCACCATCTCTTATCATCACGTCTCTTCTCTCTCAAGCGCATCTCCCTCAGACTGCCTCACATACAACTACATCTTTTCATTGTCTCTAGGCCTACGTGGAATTCCGCTGTCTTAAAAACACATCTATCCAGCTACCAGAGAGAAAGGTGCAGAGGCATGAGAATAAGCAATATATCACTAAAAGCACAACAAGATCTTCTGCCGTCTTCCCCTTCCCATCCTCAAGTACCTATAGGTTCTTCCACAGCTGCTCTTCAACTCCTGTGCAAGGGCGGGATTCTAAAACCATTTAACTGGGAGCAACAGGTGCTACTCAAACCAGCTTCAGCCCCACTCACACCCTTCTGACCCCGGGTTGTTGCCTCAAGCCTCAACCGCCTGTTGGCTTCTCGTACATTGACCAGAGGAGCGAACATCTGGATTTAGGATCCCTGGCTGCTTATGCTATTTCTGTTGCTGAGGCTCTAAGCAATCCCAGATCAGCCAGCACATCCTGGTTTGCCGCGGTGCAAACCACAGGTCAGAGGTTGAAGGCCAAGTCACCTGATGATGCATTTCACATTTCTGGCCCCCTGTATTTGCCCCCCACCCTGATGCTTTCGCCTCCCTGCTTTCTTTTTCTTCCTCTTTATGCCACCTCTGCCACCGCTGGACCTTGCTACCAGTTGTCCCCTCTCCAAAATCCCTGCCTTTACAAAAGAAGGCTGAAGGCGGCACTGAATGTCGACGGATACACCCACTGCGGCACGGCTTCTCCTCTGCTCCAATGCACAGCACCCAAACGGACAGCAAGCTCCGTTTCCAAGCGTCCGTGCATCACAACAGGGGCGCGTAACATTCAGAGCTCCCAGCCAGCTTCCCCTCCTTCCACAGGCCGGAGTGCCACAGGAAGGGAGATGACTCCGTAAGCACACACAACCAGCAGGTCTGTCCGTGCCAATTTTTTGCCAGGTAATCAATTATTAAGATATACCTAGGGCCCCGAGGGATACGGAACACAATGCACTGTCACTTCCTTAATCTCTTCGCTCCCTTGGGAATCGCCACTGGTTAGCGACCAGACTAGCTTTTTCACTTGTTATTATCTATACAGCGGTTTCGTGGGCCTTACCCTCAAGCCCTCTCTCTTGTCACGTTGTTCTGTATCAAATATACTCCCATTAGGCACTGGTCCCTTTTGTTCTCCAGCTCTCACTGTTTCCAGCCTCACCACCCTATTCCAACCCATACCAAATTTCTCCACCTGCACATTTCTTACTGGAAGGAAGCAGGAGAGTTCTCAGCGCCTTCAGTTTCCATCTCCGCTCGTCAGTGGAGACTCATGAGTTTCATGCCATCTACAGTTGTGCTGTACACATCAGCTCCTAAAATCACAGAATGGTAAAACAGTTCTCAACGTAATTAAAAAATAATATTAATGTAATCAACAAGTTGCTCCTTCTCCTGGTGGCAGCTTCTTAAAAGCTTCAAAAACCCCAAATGTTTAAAAACTTCTGCGGTAAAAGCTCTTTTAGACCTTTTTGGTTTTGTGTGTCTCCTTACTATCACGATGTGACAGCTGGCCTTGGGATTTCCACGACGCCAAACTCCTTGTTTTGCGTGCTTGAGGCTGCCACCTGCTGCGAGTGCTGGGAAAGCAGAAAGCTGGGAGTATAGAGATGGAACAAAAAAAACCCAGTAACGATAACCAGGAACGTAGCAGAAAAGTTTCTATCCAAGAGTAACGCTTCCATGGGCTCCTCTGCCTTCTGTGTTGAAAACCACAGTGACCCGGCAGCAGGAGCGTCAGAAGACACTCAAAGCCCCCATGTATCGGTAAGGAAGTGTTTAATTTACCCGTATGTTTTTTGACTTGAGCATACAATGCCAGAGTTCATGTGGAAGATGGATAGATAACCCTAAAACGTTGAGCCCTGAAAGATGCCGGCACAATCTGAAACAATTAATCTTCCTGAAGTGAACGTGCTCTAATCGGCTGCGCAGGCACACGCCATTCATCAAAGCACACCTATCCATCATGCTGCGCCAGGCACGGAGCTTGGCAGCACCGTCGCCACGGCTGGGTGACAGCGCACCTCTGCACCCGCGCAGGGTGCTCTCTCTAGGGCACTACTTAGGCTGCTCCTCAAAGAGAGGAGCAGAGACCTCTTAGAAACACTGCTTACTTCTTATGAAGACATCTAAACAAGAAAATTCTGCTTTGACACAACTTGCCTATTTTGACAAAAATGAGAAGCTCATTTGCAGTAAGCTTTTAACCCTGTTCTTCTTTTTGAGGATGGGGGACCCCGAAAAAATGCCACCAGAACAAGTGAGTGTACCTCCGAACGGCACATAAATAGCAATTATTATGCCACCCTGATCTTCATTCCTACATCTGATGGAAAACAAGCTCCTGTCCCTCTTTTATTTGCTCTCATAGCAGTCAGCATAGCCGGGAGAAGGTAAGAGCATACACATATAGGAGAGTAACGCGTGCGGGGAGGAAATAAGGCACTAGCTGTGCTTGTGACAGCAGTCCTCTATAAGGACAACGGCAAACGCTGTCCTCCAGGAGACATTTTCATAGAGCTACCAATAAAAACCATAGACGGCATCACATCCATTTCAAGTTCTAAGTGGAGCTGGGAGTCTGTTCTTCCTTGTTAAGAATTACCAGCTCGTGCTCTCTAATTACACTGTCTCCCCAGCCCAGTCTGACTCGAGCCTCATTTAAACCATTCTGAGCCACGGAGAACGGGCTGCGACAGGAGCGTCCGTCTGAACTCTTCTTACCGGTGGCCGTGCAGAGCTACCACGCTGCTGCGCCCGCTCAGGCTCTGACAGCTTTCCCGCCCGCTTTCCCACATGAACCCAAGAGACACTCAGTCTGCAATTTTTTTTTTACAGGGAACTTAAAAGGGGTCATTCCCTGGTGCATTCCCGAGCGGAGACTCCAACACATCTACCCACGTTCCAGTGACTACCGCTCTTTGTTCCCAGCGATATGAAAACGCAGCCTCGCTAATGGGAGCACAATATGCAAGATGCCAGAGCATCTCTGTGATTTACAGTATGTCTAATGAGCAAATCCAATGAAGAGGTTTGTTGTCTACCATAAAAGCAGATGGATGTAAGCAGTGATTAGAAGCAATTAACTCCATGCAGCACTAAATAACTTTCCATCATTAATGTACTTTTTTTCCACCCCATTAGAGGTACACAGGCAAATATATGAAGTAAGGTACACTCCATCTGAATTTCATATATTCATATGCTTGGGTCAGGTGGAGGATAAGAGGGGGTGAGAGAAAACAAGAGGCTGGAACAAGTTCACAGTTTAAAAAAAAATATATATACACATAGCTGAGTTACTTGGCACTCCAAAACCATCTCTGCTGCATACAGCCATCTTCAGGTGACGCAAGCCTTGTCTTTTACCCATCCTGATGTCGCAATCGCCACGCAACCGCTGCGGGAAAACACCACTGCTCACAGACCACCTTGCAGAAGTCATCTTTCTCACGAGGAGAAGAGCCTCAAGGTCCTACCAACAGTGACAGAATACTTGAATGCTTTCAGCGGAGGTGACACAAGGCTGTAGCCCAGGGAATTTGGGTTCTGCGTGCTAAGAGGAGATTACCAAGTCATTAGAACGCAGTGCTTCTAGCTACTACCGCACAGCTTTCAAGCCCTTGTTTTAGTATCGACAAGCTAGATGCATCCCGAGTGTTTTTTTCACTGCACATGGACAAGCAGTAGAATCCCTTTTTGCTAGGCCCTGCAGGTTCCACAAGCTTGCAAGATTTCAAAAAGCAACTGGCTTTCTGAAAGAGAAAAGCAGCTAATAAGCCAGTGAGAAACAGAAAAGCAGTTAATAAGCTAGTGCTACTGGCGAATGTTTAAAGAAGAGAGCTCCTAGGTATAAGCTCCTCTTATGAGCCCGTAAGTGCTTGAAGCCATCACCGTGAGCAGTGCGGACTACGTGTCAGCCCTGGGCTGCAGCAGAAATAACGCTTACGCAAAGGAGCAACATCACCCCGTTCCTCCTAACCGTCTTGCTAGAACGATAAGCACCTCAGACAAGAATGTCCAAAAAACAGCAAAGAAATTAGCTTCCCTATTTGTTGACTTCCCCACAATTGTCCGATCCACCGCAAGAACTACAGAGCCGCATCAGAGCTACATTCCAGCTGGAGCAGAAGCCCATCTGCGACAGCAATCCCTACCAGACAGGTCAGAAGCCAGCGTGAGAAATTCCACAATGAGAGTGACCAACTAAAGAGCTTCTGGGAGCTGTTTTTGCCCCAACTCCAAGCTGCTGGTATAGCAGGTCTGTATGGAAAACACTGGTATGTGGGACTGGGGGGGTCTCTAACAGAGTAATTTTCAAAAGCATCCTGCACCGGCATCTATCTGTTTCTGTCCCATTAACTAACAGCAACGTTTACCCAGAAGAATTAGCTTCAACTACACCAACTGTAACAAAAATGATGTGTTTATTCAATAACTGCACGAGCATTTAGCCGTACTTCCACTGCAGGTTATACAAAAGTAGTGGTCTGTAGATGTTTAGGGCTGGTTAGTCATTATCGCCAGTGGAGACGGCAAGGATTAACACCATCATTTCCCCTCTTCCTCTCCACCGCTCTGCAACACGCAAAGCTTCCAGACTCTGCAGGTATTCGGGAACCGCTCGGAGCCAAACACCTACTGCTCTTACTCACAGGTGCGACAAGTTTCACACGCTCATTTGCTCAAGCCGTGGAGCAAACTCCTCACTGCTGCTGCCAGAAGGGGTCTAGTAAACACCTCGTCTCTGCCACCCCACCGTTCCATCAGCGGGCACCTGCTTCACCGAGGACTCAAGTTCTGCTCCAGCAGCATTATGTAAAATGAACCACCGCAGCATTCCATCGAGTTTCCCTTGGATGGATCAAAAACCTCTTCAAAAAAGCAGTTGTCCACACCACGTAGAAACTGGGCCCTCACATGACTTGGACCCCATCACCTAGACTCCAAGTGCGAAGGAATTCTGCAGTGAACCTGAGCGCCGCTGCCCGCAGCGACGGCACCACCGCTCCACCACAGGCTCGCAGCTCCCTGCAGTAAGGGATGTGTCGGTCAGACCGGCAACAGCAGCAGGAGCTGCCGAAGTAAAAACACACCTCCTTTTTAGATAACGTATTACTGATTTACACTTTAACCACGTCCAGGAACAGAGATCCCAGCACCTCTCTAGGTCCCTGTTAACGCCCAGCCACCCTCGCAGAGGATTCATTTTCCCCTTGCACCCAGCTGGGATTTCCTGTGTTCCACGCTGTCCCTCCCAGGCGAGTCGGGCTCTGCCTTCTCCACGGCTCTCCCGTCAGGCGGCCGTAGACAGCTGCAAGACCTCCTACCCCACATCTCGGTGAGGTCCCAGGCTACCTGAGAAGGTTCCCTTTCCAGAGGGAACACTTCCAGTTGCCTCAGCCTCTCTTCCCACCCCACGCTTTGCAACGCGTGTATAATGGTGTCTTAGTACAGCCCACAAAAGCTCCTGGTAGAGGAATGAAGCCGATGGCCTTTCTGCTCCAGTTGCCTACTCTCATAAAGATGACTTACAGAGCTAGCAGGAAGACTACCTGAAGAGCTTAGTCTTTTCGAAGTGCTGCTCATTACATGGATTTGTGCACAGTCCCAGGATTCCCTGCCTTTTCTCTCCTTCCCATCAGAAAATAAAGCACAGAGAAAAGGCAAAGGGAGGGGTGGGGGGGAGCAAAAAGCTGGCGTGCGGTGGTTTGAAATGAGCAAGATGTTAACTAATTTTACTTTTAATCTTCCCTTTTGCTGCAAAGTGAGCCATTCAGGCATCACATCTTCTGCATTTTCCTTGCCTCTTTCAGAGAAGCATATTGGGGCAGAACTTGCCAGCTGTCTGCCTCCTTCGCCTTCTGCTACCATTATCCTGAGGTACCACCCCACCTTCTGGCCCTCCAGCTTGCGGGGGGGTGGGGAAGGGAAAAGGAGGCGGCAGGGAGGATGGGGAGCACACACTTACTCTTACAACGCATCACGGGGGAGGGGGGGAACCAGGATGAACCCAGATAAATATTCTGATAGGACACGGCGTCGATGGAGAGCGACACTCTTCCCAAACGGAGTTTACACCTGCCTCGGTCGACAGGCAGGCGCCCACGCAGGCGCGGCAGCGCGCCGTACTGCAGTTTTTCCTGTAGCTCGCCTTGCAACTTAATCAAATCTTTAGCATTAAGCCCTCCATTCAGAAACAGAGAGCAGCCCCCCCTTCCCCCCCACGCCTTGGTAGTATTTTCTAATGCTAACGCTCAGCCAAATCCGTTGAGTCAGGTTTGGAATGACTGCAGTTTCACGGCTTGCAGGCTCCAAGTACATACAGCATCCTGGAAATGGAAGCCCCAGTGCCTCATCCTGCCTGTGAGTAGGTGTAGCTGTTTGCAAAATACGCAGCATATAGAACCCATGTGTGGCAACAGCTCTACATTTACAGATGGAGTCAAGGGATGTGGAGCATGAGCGCATCATATACATGTATAATTTTTCCTACACTTATCTACCATACACAAAAGCGTGAAAAAGAGCAAATAAAAGAGCATTTCTATTTACCTACTTGGTCAAATATTGCCCTCTCGCTTGTAATAGCAATTTTAACTTTTTGATTAACTTTTTTGATTAATAATCACAGAATATTCTCATCGAAATTATGAAGGTCCTCACCCACTGGTGAGGGAGGGTGGCTGATACCACCCACAGGTATAATTCTGTTCCTTCTGGAAGAAACTGAGGTTTGGATTTCAAGTCCTGAAGATTTTCTGGATAAATGAGCAACCCCTCTAATACCCCGCAAAGCACCTAGTAAATGCCAAGCAGTGTTTCTGCTAACAGAAACAAGCTTTCCGGACAGATGTAGCAGCCATCTCCGATACTTCCTTCAGGACAAAGAATGCTCGTAACATTCTGATATGTACCAGAAGTTACAACTCGAGAGGCCTTTGAGCCTACGCTCCTTCTTCAAAACAGGATGTTCTGCACTTAAGCGCCTTCTGACATGAGGTAGTTCCACACATCTCAAAAGAACTGCTCCATTTTCAATATTTTGCGCTAGCTTCTGCTGTTAATTTTAGAAAATCTGGGTAGGTGTCGACATCAGCAAGGGAAAAGGTCTGTTTTTCCACCTGCCCCATCTACAGGAAGGAGTTTGTATGACAATAAACCCAGAAACAAAACAACTTGTCAGGATCCGAACCTTCCGAGTACAGCAATACTGCACACACCACAGCAGCCACAAAAAAGCTTTTCGAGGAGTCCACTGCGCTTCATGAAACCAAGCTAATACCCTCATTTGCCAAAAAAAGACATTTGCTAGTTACAAGTAGTGATAGCTGTCTTAAGATAGCAGCTATACTCAGCTGTTACCAGTGGAGTCATGATAATGCTGAAAACTAGAAATCTTGCCGAAAACTAGCTACCGGGAAAGACCAGGACCAAAACAGGACACTAGTACCAAAAAAAGTTACACAACTGTCAAAGAAGGTGAAAATTGAGACGGACAAATCAGTAAGAGAGCAAGAAGCGAGGCATACACTTGTTATACGTTACACGGAATCTGAAATAGATGCAACTGCTACTTTTTCAAATCTGCAAAGCCCATCACGCAAAAAGATGCGGAGATATAAAAAACCCGTGACTCAACAGTTTAGCTCAGCGCTAACATGGCTGTGCGACACTCAAAACCAGGCAAGCGGCACAACGGTACACAGGCGCTTCAGAGCCAACACCAGACAGGTAAAGCCACCCTACACAGCCCTCAAATACATACGGAGCTAAGTAGTCTCCCAAGCCAACATCTTTTCCACGTGCTCTCCTAGGACAAGGGAGAAGGGATAAGGAACGAGATGCTGAAATCTTCAGCATAAATTCTAATGCAAGTCACTGCTGGAAACTAGCCCAAGTATTCCATTTTTTACTTCATGAGCCGCTGTTTTGCAGGCATATGAAAATAGAGGTTCTTAAACAGAACTACTGCTACTGCTTCTGTTTACCCATGGTATCACAACACAGCGAGAAGTTTCAAGCTTCTCAGGTGCCACGAGAATCCCAGAAGGTAATTTCCTCCCTGTGTCTGCAGCTACATTTTTAAGTAGCTCTCCTGCAAAATCTACTGAGGATAACCCTGCTTTTGCAGGTTTTCAACTAAAATGCTCTGGTCCACAGCCTTCCCAGCGAGAACACCTAAGCACTGCGCTTCTCCGTTCCCATTTGTTTTCACCCTGTCACCACCTCCTACCAAATCAATTTAAGACCTCCAGCACCCAATGGTAGCCAGTATGGTCTGCCAACCACATTCACGTGGAGTAAACAACTCCGCTTTGCAGGTCCTGGTACCCTGTATACAGCACAAAACAGTCAGAACTGTAAAAGGTTTCTTCCATAGCTCAGACTTCAAAGCTACTGTAGCTTATCACCGCCTGCCCACTTAAACCCTTGTTTCAAATACAAGGCTGCTATCTAATTGGTGCCTGTGTGGAAGCTGGGCAAAACTGCATTACAGTCATACACATTACTTAATAAATGAAAAAAGCAACAGGGCACCAAAATCCTTCTCGTCACATTCAGAGTTAAAGTATTTTCCAAGAAAATACTTTGCCAGTAGTCAGGCATATCCATCAGGAAACACAGCCACATTCTCCCGCACAAGGAACTCCAGTGCCATTGCACTCCTGAACACAGGCCTGAACAACCACCATCGCTTGGTGGCCAGCTGTAAACCAGATCCACACAGAACACTCCCAGGCAGATTCTCCCAAACACTTCTCAAAAGCGGCACCTGCTACAGCTCTTGTCTGAAAATGCAAATCCTGAGTTTTGTGGGCTAAATAGAATTTCACTTTCTTTGGGCACTTACAAATGTGCTCCCAGAATGATCACCAGCAGGGCTGGCCATCTACTACAGGGCACGTTTTTCCACCTTCGATTACATCCAGCAAGCTACACCCGTTCCTACAGCGATCAATCGCAGCAACCGCAGCGTGACGGCACGGCTACCCGGAGCAGGCCGAGAGAGGAAGGATGACGTAGCACGTGCCCCCGGGACACACGTCGTGAGAGGAAAGGTGCAACCACCGGGCCCTACTGAAGGGCAAACTGATTATAACAATGACATTAGACATGACCCACATTAGCTTTTGTTTCCTTTCAGCTGGCAGTTGGGATCAGCTTTTTCCGCGGCTTTTGTACCTAAAGGAACGAAGACGTTAGCTACCCACGGTCCGACGCTCACAGCGCTGGTGTGACACAACACGGTTCTCAAGAACAGGGAGTGCAACAAAGCACTGGAGCTCACGTGACACCAACAGAGCACAAAATCTTAGCATCTGAGACCCGAAGTGCAGCGTCAAGTAAAGGCACTTGCGTCAGGTTTGCAGATGTGACAAGGCAGACTTCCCTGCCTGCTAAGGCCACAGCTGCTCAGTCTGCAGTAAAAGCATTTCTAACCAGTGCAAAAGCTGAAGCGTCAGGATCAGGCGCTGCAGGCAAAGCAGCCCCTTGCAGATTCCGCATCTGAAGCCGCATCAGAACAAAGCCTCTGGATTCATTTACAGCGATGAGCGGAGGACTTCAGCCCCGAGACAGCAAGCTGACAAAAAAGACTGCAGGACGAAGATTTCAACGGCTCCACTGTAAGAATGCAGAGGGACACCAACTGCCCTTCCTCCGAGGCAGCAGAGAGCCCTTACCCTTTGCACTGCTCTTCCATTTAGAAACTGACTGTTGAGAGAATCTGTAGTTGCAAACAAGTTGTGCAGGCTAAGTAAGCTATTATTCCAACCAGCAGAATTCACAGCGTTTTCACATTGCTTTAAGCTAAATTACAGACTTGTTTCTTGCCAACTGGCTATCCTGTAACTTTAGCGTGCTTTAAGATATTTTTTTGAGCTATTTAACCATCTGGCCAAATACACATCAAGGCCTCAAGTCGAACCAGTAACAGCAACACAGACCTATGTGCAACCAAATATGAACCTTTTGGTTTTGTTACACGCCAAGACACCTTCTCTGCTTGTTTTAATGGATGATATGCCACTGAAATCCATGAGGTGGCATCCATTTATACTGAGAGGGAATCTGAATAATTAGTCAGTATTGGTTTCAGAAGCTGCAGAAGACGCTCTTGTTATTTTCTGTTAAAGTATTTCAGGTATAAATACAGCAGAAGTGGCCAATCCTCCTTGTGAATTTTCCTCAGCACGTCAAAGCAGTCTAAGCATCTGGCTGCAGACACGCAGCCAAAGCAGAGCACTGCGGTTCAGCTCATACATGGATCTTCTCAGCAACCTGCCAACTTTTGGCAAACACAGCCTAAAGTTGTGTGACACGTGTGGAGACAGATGATCTTTGCCCACACCTGGCTAACTCGCTCGCCCTTCTCACACGTCTCTGCTCCAGCTGCAGATAAAGCTCCACTCTTCACCAAACAGCCGCTGAGCTACCCAAGTTTCTAGCTGAGGCTAAAACTACTACCGAGCCCGTGACTAGGGTGCCCTTCTGCAAGAGAGGGCAAGGAAGTAGTACCCATTACGACCATCCTGTACTCGCAGCAACGGCAGAACATTAGCAGAAACACCACAGAAAACAGAGATTGCTGTTGTGTCAGTGAAAATTAACACAACAAAATAGACATCCCTCTTTCACTAGCCTTTCTTCTACTTTTCTGTGCAGCTTCTGCCCTTCATGTCTTTCTGGTTTTCCAAATATCTCTTTCTAGAGGCCTTTGAGAACAGAAATTCTTTGAACGCTTCACTTCGAGGCCCTTTTATTCTTAACTGCTATTAAGCAAAGCGACCCAGGAGACATTTCATGCACACAGCTCAGCTCTGCAAATAAGAAGCGAAGGTTTAGAACTGGCCTGGCTGTGGGGAAAGCACTCCAAAAGCCTTAGCGCTGCTGATGCTGAGGGGGAGTGACAACTGTTAGTGTTCCTTTCCAGTTAGTCTGCTGACTTACTCTTACAGCACACAACACAAAATCCTTTTTACACTGTTAAAAATCAGGCTGCGCTGTTGAGAAAAATTAAGACTCTTTTATTCCCACTAAAGAGCAAAACTTCTATTTTAAGCGCCTGCAAAGGATTTAACAGTTTCACATCTGGACTCCGTGACTTAAAAACCTGCCGTGTATTTTTCACAGCAAAAAAACCCATTTATGCATCAACGGAACTTCCACCGTCCCCACCTAAATTCAGCTTTGGCTTTCTTGTAACTCCAAGTTTGTTCTTGAAGTAACCGAGCTGCGCATTCACAACTGCACCAGCCCTCGCTAGAGGTGTCTGCAGAAGTCAGCAAACCCCACTGACCTCAGACACCCGATTTGCACGTGGAAACACAGGGGCCGAAGGCAATTCCTGAAAATCCGTCTGAAGTGACAGAAGGATTTTCTTTTGTGCTTATGAAGAGATTTTCACAAGTGACTACCTATTTCAGGTGCTTCGGTTTCTCCATTTTCTCCCCTCTGAATACACATTTAAGCAGCTTCATTTCAAGGCACTCCACGTGGCTTAAAATTAGTTATTCTGATGGAACTGCAGCACTTGGCCTTTCTGGAAAAATCTTTACTGTCAAATACAAAGAGACCCAATACTTTGTGAATTAACAACGCTCTAGAGAAAAATAAGTCAAGATTTTAAGCAAGTTTATTCTACCCGGTTCACGTGCCAGAAAACCTCTAGAGCAAGCTGCACGACTAACTTCAGTACTTCATGCTGCAAGTGAAAAAGCTGATTTTTAAAGGGCCAACTTCATAATCAGCACAAAGGAAAAAACCATCGCAAAGCAGCCTGTGACAGACCACAATCCAGGTCTCTGCCATTGCCCCTAAAAACTCTACGCATTTTACACCTGAGGCATTGCCCGGCTAACAGTGAACATTAAAATGTTATGGCGACAAAATAGTGCAAAACAGATTTTTCTAAATGGTGCCATCTCTTAATTTCTTATTTGTCTTGAACAAAATGATGTGTTGCATGGCTCCCCTTCAATGTCTCTGCGCTGAGTTATTAAATAAATGACTGTGTGCAATGGCAGTGGCCCATGACACGCAGCTATTTCATACTCACAATGCAAATGCAGCTGGATGGATGAAGCCGTCACGCTGCATCCTCGCTAGGATATTTGTTAGCCTCATTTTGCTGCTGTCACGGGTTATATATGTTACTCTGGCCTACTCCCATGCCAAGCAAGAGTTCAGAAGTCACTGCTGGAAAAACTAAGCATGGAAAGCACAGAAAAATCTGTTTCTCAGTATGGCTTTCAGAAGAAAACAGCAGTTTTATTACAAAATAGAGAAGAGGGGGGGGTTTAGAAACACACAAACGTGTTCAAGGAGCACGAGTGTCTCACACTAGATTTTCAGGCTGAACTTCAAAACACTTTTGCGATTCTACAATGGGAGTTCTGAACATGATCTGCTCTGATGCACCTCCAATATATACTGATAGTGGATATAATTAGCATACGATGAATAACTACCCTCTAACTGACATCAAGAACGGAAGAGAAGTGAAGCCAAACAGAGGCTAGTGTCACTGCGCAGCTCCGCGATACCACCACCAAACAGGCCCCCTGCTCTAGCACCAGGAAGCAGGGAGGACCATCCGCTCTTGGCCTTGGGTCAGAAGCTGGGCTTTCCACCAGTCCTACTCCTGGCAGCACTCATGTCTGAGGCAGGTACTTGCACACTCAGAACAGTTGCGACACAACCCAAGCCCCTTACGGAACGCTACTCGGAGTTGGCAGCTTTTCAACGAGACAACAACATGGATAGGACTCAAATGTCTCTTAGAGAAGCCAGGATTAGTCATTGCATCTCTCCTTGTAATTCCATCCTCTCAAGATAACTGCTTTTACCCCTTCAACTTCCCACAGTCTTGCCCGGTAAGGAGCACCCTAATGATCTACATGCAGACACACACAACCGCACCACCACGTACACACATACACACACACACATATACAGATTATAAAAGCCAAAATAACTTTGGCACAACACAAAGAGGTGGTTGTCAACAAAAACAGATGGTCAAAGAATTGGGCAAACACTCAGAGTTCCAGAAATGAAGCTTTTGCTTTCATTCTAAATGCCACACTTTCTTAACCAGCTCCAGACAAGAGGATACATGAAGCCAGTCAAAAGCTAGCTTCCTGCCAGGCTTCTCTGTTTTCATGACAAAATTAAGAGTCCACAGATGGAATAACTCAAAGCTAATTTTTACACAGGTTGGTTTCCCCTCTCTCCCTCCTCCCCATGATTCCAAACAACCAGAATAACATATTGCAGGAAATTAAAGCAACAACTACATGCCGGGAGGGGCGGGGGGGAAGTAAAGTTGCAGTGAAAGGTCATTTTGTTGCTATGACTTCAGGATGAATATTTAATTCAAGAAATTATTTCTTTCGCACTGTGACCCAGGAAGACCCTTTTAGCCAAAAGCCCGACCGACAATATTATGCTCCAGCATTACACGTTCTTCTCCTTATCTCCTCCCCTAGACTGAAGGCAACTGTCTTACTGTTGCTCTGGCCTGTGATCCAACTCTCACCCACTTAAAATAGCCCCAGCCTTCTCCCAGTCCTCTTAACGTCACTGTTCCTTCTCCCCTCCCGCACTCCCACCCTTCTGTTGAACCCAACGGAGCCCAACAGACAAGGTAAAATCCTGCTGACCAGAAGACGCCTAGCTTGCAGCGCGATACCTCACAAGTAATTGACTTACAAGTGCCTGACACCCCTCTGAAAGTGCTGACACAGGGAGGTGCTTCAAAGAAGGAAAACAAACGCAGTCTTACGAAGCAACAACAGCTAGCCCGGAAGGTGGTTCATCTTCACATTCCAACAAAATAAAGTTTATAAAGATCCACGGAGTATATTGAATTCCTTTTCATTTGCCTTCAAATGAGCACTTCCAAGTACTCATCCAAGCACAGAGGCGTTCCAATAGGCAGACCAGATTAAGCGTTACCATCTCAAAGACCTGTGGGTTGCAAACGGTCTGCCCTGTCATGCTTTACTTAAAATACAAGGAAGGAACTGGGGTAGCATGGATTTAAATTATTTTTGTACAACAAGGTAAACAAGTGGTTTTGTCGGGACATAGGAAAAAAGAACTATTTTTCAAGAATGCTTAAAAACACCCAAATCTCTGCGCAGAAACACAATGTCATCACCCAGTTTTAACATCCTGAATTTCCCTGAGGGTGAATTAGGTCCAAACAGACCATCGTTTACAGAAGCTCTGCCCAAATGTCAATTTTCAGATAGTATAGTAATACTATAGTCCAGTACTAATGCTGAAATAAAGCTTCTTAAAGGATTAGCTGCTGCCATTAACTTTGGCAGAAGTATTAAGTTATTTGGAACAGATTAATACCAACATTTAAGGCAATCGAAGAATATCAGTCTATCGGGAGACTTCGCCACCTTCCCTCCATCCTTTTGCCAACAGAGTGTATAGGGCGGGACGCAGCAAGAGATTTCCGCTTGCCTTTGTAAAGAACTACTGCCACGCTACAGTTTAAAACAATCACTCGTTATAGGAGGCTCTGTGCGTTTAACGAGCCCAAGAAGTAACGCTAAGGCAGCAAGAAGTTTTGCCTGAGGCGGGGCAGCGGGGGTAACGTGCTTTATGAAGATCCTCCTGGCTCTGAACGTTGGATTCATCCCCTTTGCCGTTCATCTTCTTTTCAGAAGTGAAATTCCAAATAGCATATCCAAACCTCAGTGCAATTATTTTTGGTTTTTTTTAAATCACACATCCTTCCTGCATATAACTGCTAATGGAGCCTTACACAGTATTACGCTATTGAAATAAGAACTTTATTTTCACTTTTTTAAGCATGTATGGAAAGTAGGAAGCTATTTTGAGCATCACTTACCGGCTAGATATTCCTAACGTAATGAAATAATCTATGTTTTACAGTGCTACATCTTACTTCCCTACACCAAGGAGGACAAGCACGGATGTTGCGATGAGTACTAGGGCCTCTGTAACTCCTCGCACCTCCCATTTCCAAAGCGGTATTCCCAGTGTAACTTGCACAGGTCTTTACGGGGGCAAACTCCGACCTCTCCGTTCCATGCAGAGTTCAATAAACACAGCTAAATCCTTGAAAAGTTACAGCTTCGGCACACAAACTGCAGACTAAGTCCCGATACGCTGATTTTACCTGACGTGAAACGAACTGTCAAGAAATAGAACCGCTCCTCCCTGAGACCTAGAAAAACTTAGACGGCAAAATTTCCTCAACCTTCGATCGCTATTTTAAAAAGTCAAGATCCCCAATCCTCTCAAGGGACCCAAATAATCAGTCTCTTCCCCAACGTCTTTTTCCCACTGAAACATGCAAACCTTGTGAATGTGCAGCTCCTAGGGCAGAACGGCATCTCTGTTTTTCCAGCACGCTACGGAAAGTTTTCGTATGCCCCTTCCCTAGCGCCCATGTATAGAGCAAAGCTGGTTTCACCACATACGTAGTAGGTTAACTACGACTGCACGCGGATTTTCTCTGCATAAAGCACCCATTACCCAAGCGAGCTAAGTGCTCATTAGCACAGTGAGCACTACAAATGGCCGAGGTCGGCTGACTGAAAGACTGACCTTTCTGCATATCATGCCTCCAAAATAAACTGCACTATCTACAGTGTTTGATGTTCTGGTTAATTGGAAACTCTTTTTCCTACATTTTGTCAAATGCAGTAAATGTCACTGCAAATTTTAAGTGACAAGAACTTGGAAGACATTTCATTTCCCAGTGGCATACAACAAACTAACCCACTGTTTGCACCACGCTTGTTAGAGCCGATCTCAAAGGTCCGATACGTAACAAGAATCTGAGGAATGTTCATTTACACATGAGCTCCAGCCCTTTGACCTCAGCAGCAGTTTAATTTATGACGATACATAGCGGGGCAATTGCAAAATTAGCTGCATAGAGCGTCGGAGACAAACGCGGTGAGTTGGAAACCCACAGCAGACCCGGCTCCCGCCTGGCTGCGTTACCCCACCAAAGAGCCCCAGTGAACTCTAAGGACAGGCCAGGTCCACAACTTCAGGCCAACGTGGAGCTGGGTCTCCCTGCGAGATGTACAGAACCGACGTGCCCTCAGGCGGGGGGGCCGTACTCCAATACACGCTTTTGACCCTCACCTTTTCTTCCCATCTCAGTAACTTCCGTATAGAGAAGGGCAGAATAGTCTGCTACAGAAAAACACCGTCAGATCTTGACATGGATCAGGGTCTTAATTCCCCCCCTGAATCTCACATTTTGCACGTCTTGGAAGTACCACAGCTTCTGAATTACTCTTGCCTATTAAAAATGTCTTGTACTAAAAACTCTCTTTGCTGTTCTGGCCTAAGAGTTTGTCCCCTTCCATACAGGCTATACTTAACACAACCCAGTAAAATGAAATAGTAATTAAGAAATAGCCAAGGAAAACACATCTCAGCACAGATGATAATATTTAGGCCAGCTTTTTTTTTACTACTTCAGTAGTTATTTTCCACACTTCATTACTTCTATACAACCTCAGCCAGTCTCCTCTTTAAGCTTTCCATAATTTAATGCACATCCTTGTTTTCACTATACATACTTATTTACCTAAACATACACTCACTCAAATGCCAAAACGTAAGTTTCAGCATTAGCTGGTTGCTCCTAACAATGTCTTAAATCCTAGTATACCTTTTAACAGAGACCTTCAGCTGAAAAAAAAAATCCCAAATGTCCTTAGAAGGACCGAATGTTTTTTAAGCAAGCTCTACCACGAGCACCTTTTCACAGTCTCAGATGACAGAAAATATGACTCCCCATCCATGATGAATGCCTCCTTCTTACTGGATTTAATGCCTGTCACTTAAGATACTACTCTCCTTTCTGCTGGCCAAACAATACAAAATCATCCCACACTGTTTTGCTGTTTTGACAGCACCGGGGGGGTGGGCTGCACACAAGGTTCCACAGACAAAAGACAGATCAAGTCCTAACCCAGGTATAAAACAGTCTCACAGAGACAGCAGAGAAGGGATGAAAACTAACGATGGCAGCTGTATCTAGATCAATTCAGGACTACCCATCGCTTTTTCATCTTCCCCCACAGAGGGGGGAGAGATTTCAAGGGCTTGCCACGTGGACAAAGAAGCCTTCAGGCAAGAAGGCAAATGCGAAGCCACAGTCGTTATACCCGTATAATCCACGCAAGAACTGTACTGTGTCTATTACAGAGCAGGATTCTGGGCACACACCTGCCCACGTCTACTCCTCTGTACTCAGTGCGGCTACGGAGCGTCTACTGGGGAAAAGGCAGCTCACAGCAGCGTCAGTGTGGGTTTCTAGTTTTGCTTTGTCCGTTCCACAATAAAATAAAAAAAAAAAAAGGCAACTGACAGTCAAACAGCAACATTCTTGTCTTAGGTGTGAGTCAACTCTTCTTTCTCCACTGATCACAGAGCTCATTTTGCCACCTCTATTCCTGACCTTAGCACTTTGCATTCAGTGCCACAGGCCACCACTAACACCGCACTACAAGCTCACCATTTCAGAAGAAGCCTTATAATAGATGGATTATGTGATGAAAAGCCCCCTTTCATTTTTCCTCCCTCATATGACCACCACGTCCTTTGCTGCCCCTTTCCTGCCACAGGAGGCCTGAACAGCACGCTGGTGCTGCACATTGCTTTTGAGGGTACATATCCCTTACTGTATATTCACGTTTATGTCAATTCAAGATGGAGTATAACTTACGTGATAGTTCATATACAAACACAACTGCTGCTTCAGCAAGTACTAGATCCTGAGCAACATCAGCCTTGTACTGACTTGAAGATCAGCCAGAGTTTCACCTCTTTTGCAAAAATGCACCACTGTGAAGCCAAGTAGAGCAGGACTCAACCTTCAGCAAGGCTAGAGACAGCCCAAGACAGACTTCGCAGACTAGCGCTGAGGTCACAATACAGCCATTAGAAGCAGCAGTTAAGCATCTCGGGGAACAAGCCCTGGTCCCCTTCACGTAATCTTCCAGCAGAAAGGTGAGCAATGTCAGACCACAGCAGAGCTAAGGACAAAGCCATAACCAGAATACAAGAACAAAGTCTTGATTCGAGCCTGCCTGAGTCATTTCGGTAAGTGGACCGCGACACATTTTGTACATCTTTAGCTCTTGTACCTGTATGAACTTGTGCGTTCTCAAGGAGTCACGCTAACTCAAATTCCCACTCTGTCGTGCAGAGGCTACGCAGATCTACCACCGCTGCTGGCCTGGGATCCATTAAGGGTCAGGGAAACTAACTCATCTGCCCCCTTCTCCACAACCCTCACAGGCCACAGCTTTCTCTGCTTTCTTTCAACAACCAGTAAGTCAGTAAAGTTGCACTGAACCAGTAAGGTGCCCCGGCAGTATTTTGTAAGGACGCAGAGCTCTCTGTCTTGCATCACTTCCGCAGTAGTTTTTTTCAGAAGAACACCTGCGGTGGCTCACACCAAAGAGCCATCTAGCCCAGCGTGCTTTGACAGAGGCCAGAAGCGGACACCTTGTGAAGGGTACGACAATAAAGCAGGCACATGGGAACACTCATTCAGAATACACTCCGGTCCCTAACAACGTGCAGCTCTGGGACTTCTCGAGTTCAGGATGGCTCTTCTGCGTTTAACAACTCCCAACAGGTTTCTGTTCCAGGCACTGGTCCAGACTCCCCTCGTGTCTGACAAGCCATCACTCACTCAGTCAAACCTACCTGCGAACCTCCGCTTTGCTCCCCAGAGACCTCAACGGCTGCCTCTGGCTGCCGAGACACACCTTCCATCTTTAGCACATAGTCATCTGCGTACGTTAACGCAGACAGCTGGTCTAAGGATCCTCTGCCATCACAACAAAGGTCCCCGTCCCCTCAATACATAGCAGATGGACAGCAGACGTACGACAAACGCTCCTTCTCAGGCACAGTTCTGTCATGCGCTTGGAACCCACCCCGGCATGGGGAGACTCTGACAGAGCGTCAGTACGACAACCCCCTCGCGCTGTCCCACTGCTCCTTCTCACCGCAACCCTGAGCTCCTCGCCTGGGCTTCTGCCACCCTCACAGCATCCCAGTTACAGGCATCGCCGGGATTCTTTCGGACAAGGCCTCCCGTCCTGTGCTCACAAAGGACACCGCATCACAGTTAGGTGAGAGTTTGGCTTGTGCCTTTGAAGAGCTGGAATTAAGCTTCCCCCTTTGCTGGTGGCCTACAGGTCATGAATTACGTAATTCCTTTTTCATAACCCTTCTGTTAACCTCTTCTGGAGAGCCTCAGGTCCCTCAATTGGGAGCATCCCACATGGAACCACTGGTAGCAGACATGAGTCGAAGCCAAAGTAGACACAACACGATCAAAATAAACAGAAGAGAACTAGTCCTTTCACTGCTGCCTTTATAGCTCCATACAGAGTCCAGAGTTCCAGCCCCATTCCTGCTGCCTGCTGTGAAGCGTGAAAAGCCGCTCTCCCAAACCGAGGGAGCGTGCAGCTCTCCTTGACTATGTCACAGGAATACCCGTTAGTTCTTCTTTTCCTTCTGTGCGCTATTAGCGACTCTGAGCAGAGGCCAATCCCCAATGCCCACAGCTCCCAGCACTGTGGGCTCCAAGCACTCTGGCACATGGCTCCACGCAGTGCACCGCCAAGAGAAACAAGATTATCCTATTCAGGAGATGACTATCCCTTCCTCTCGTGCTCCTCTGATCGGTACTTAAACTGTTCCTGACAAACCTCCTTCCAATTACCCCTGACAAACACTTTGTCCTCGTAACTTTCTCCATCTCTCTTCACAGAGCAATGCTGTGTCGTAAGAACTGAATTCCTATATAAGCTCTCTGGAGTCGACCATCTTTATTGCTCTGCAAGAAAATAAAAAGCAAAAAACAAAGGAAAAGAAGAGTGGGAAAGTACTTAGGAATCCTCGCTGCAAGGTCAGTCACTAATACACTATGAAACTGTTAACAAAGAAACTTAAATTTAACATGTCCCTTGGGTGAGATCATGTACATTCCCTCATATTCTGCCTCCTTTCCCCATCTGTCCCTTCGTCTCTGCGCTGACTCCTGACAGGACAGACCTACCGAGACAGGTCTGACAAAGCCTGACCCACTAGGAATGCTACACGGGAATTTGGCAAACATCCACAGAACGCCCCACTGACCCTCCCCCTTTCTCCTTCGCTGCATCTCCGTTTGGGTTTGCTGCTACGGCAGGGAAACTCTTCAGTCTCAGAACTGCAGCCCTACAGAACAAAACCCTGTTCATCTCTAGCCATCGCGTCAACTCAGACGTCATTTATTTCAAGTCTGCTCTTTCTTCATTCGGCCTCCGGTCAAGCAGGCCAACCCTGGCCAGAAGGAAGAGCTCTCTAAAGTCTCCATTAGCCAAGTGCAGGCTTCTGTATGACTGAAAGAAAGCCTCTCTAATGAGATCTCTCCTTCCAGCTCTTTGATTAAGCATAGTGGCCAGAACAGCAGAAGTGACACGAGTGTTCAGCACGGGTCTTAAATTTAGCCTGTGCAGCCAGCTAAAACCACAGCTGATGGAATACGCAAACATGCACTACACGATACAAAGAAGAGAGAGCTCAGAGCAGGCAGGCACAACTCCGCACCGTGGTGCTGCCCATTTTTTTCCAGCGGTTACCCCGGAAAAAGCTGTACGTACAGTCTAGCGAGCACTGTGGCCACAGCTTCTGGCTTCGAGGTCTCCATGTCACACATGGTTTATCTGCAGAAAACTGGTAGCAAAATAGAACCACGTAGGTTTCTTTTGTTAACAGGAGCAAAGAAAGGAAGGGAATTTTCATTATGCAGAGTAATGAAAATACCACAGCAATGGTAAAAATTCCAAGTAAAACCCAACTCTCAGTGAAAGCCGAGGTCATTACCCTATAATTCACTTTAAGGGTTTTCAGGAGTCAATATAAAGGGCAGCAGGGGAAGGGCTCATACTGTGTGGCTTCTGAAATCAGCAAGCAGGAGGGTTTTTATAGGCAGACAAATCACAGTGGTACTCTTCAGGAAGAAAAAGCAGTAGATACCTGGGATTCTCTACAGCTCCTGCAATTCCTTTTCTAGATCCTAGTGCCACAGCAAACACAGCACTTGACACTCCTCTAGAGCTAAGACAGTCCGTGGTATACACACCTTACTTAGCTGGCTCTTCTTCAAACAGACATATTCTTATATTCCCAGTAGCAGCATTTCGCACGTGCCAGGGGAATAATCCCTCCAACTAGCCTACCCAGAAATGAATGCGCGATGGAGAGTTCTTGTCCTCCTCCCCACCCCTGCATGTGCACACAAAGCCCTTTAGAAGTAAGCTCTCCGTTGCCTTTACTGACTTCAAGCATAAAAAGCGTTACTTTTCAGTAGTATTAGCTTTTCCTAAAGGAGTCCAATCCTTTGTAGCAGTCCACTGCTTCAAATTCTCTATGCAGTTTTGACAGATTCAGTAATTCGCTAAGAACTTTGCGAGGTGACAGCAATGTTGTTCAAACAAAATACTACCTTCAGAGGTGGGAAGGCTCCGCTCCCAGGTCTGTCACTGACTCACGTGTCCCCCCCTACAACACAGCCCGGTCACACACCGTTGTTCTCATTTAGCACAACACGGAGCTCAGTCTCTGCTCCAGTGGAAACCGCTCCTCCTCTGGACTGCACTGGGGAACGGCGCACACTACTGTATGCCAACTGCCAGGCCCAAGGACGCAGTTTCAGGTGCTCTTCTCAACACCCACCTAAACTGAACTAAAGCATTTGGGGTGATTCTATTCAAACACTCAGAGGTGGATTCTCAATACACTACTTAGGCAAGGCAATGTGAAAGAGGATTAGCACAGAGACTGTTCTGTAAGGGGGAAAATGTACTTTGAAAACCCCATAAATCTGAACACACTTCTAGGATTTGCAGTCTTTATCTCTTCGTATAAAACCTGATTTACACCTTCACTTCTCCCATGCTGACATTACATAGAGCTTTATTGCTACCCTTCGACCACTCCTGCAATTGGAAGCACTGGGATCTCTAGAGGTGCAGCACTCCTGCTTTTTGGAGCCCTAAGTTCCAAAAGAGTAAAGCCCTCTCTGTTTATTTCCCATTTCTCCGCAGACATCAATGAATTCTCCCGTACTTAAGCAGAGCACATCCACTGCTCTTTACCACTTGGAGGACGTACATCCTACTGAACCCCAACTCAAATACCTCACCCAGCAGAGACATTAAGAGTTTAGTTACTCAAGGAAAACATGTTTAATAGCTTTCTTTTTTGACAAAGCTTCTGGAAGCCAGAGCCCACTCAACTGAAGTCAATGTGAAGCATTAGATTCATTGGTAACGTTCTGCAGATACACACCGCTACGCTTGGCTTTGGAAGCTACGACTGCGTGCAATAGGCAGTTCTAGAAGACAAGTAGTTAGACCCCTTGGATCAAGAGCCAAACGTTCACCGACAACAGCCACTTCGGTTTTCTTGAAGCCACCTACAGTCAGAGGGTTATTATGTACACTCTGCACCTTTAAAAATGGACTTGAATGCAAGACTTTGCTGCCTTTGTGCTGTCAGCTAGGATAATTTTTTAAGTCATCCACTGCTGTATGTTACGCATAATTGAAAAAATGATTTTGGATAGATATTACAATGCTCCAGTGACATTTCTTTCACTTGACCAGCATTATCTGTAACAGCATCCATCTTCCTCACGATTTGGTGCCGCAGATATTGTCCCACCCAAACAAATTTCCACAGTGGTAGACAATTTGTCTTGCCTTTATTTCCTCCATCAAACATACCTCAGGGAAGTAAAACGTTCCTCCACGCTAGGCTCTTAAGTCTTTCCTACGGTTAGTTTATGTAGGTAAAAGGTGTATCGGCTACTTCTTCCACTGAGGGAAAGCCACCTCTTGCTTTCCTGACATTGTCACAGATCGCTTACAGAGTGACTAACGTGCATTTCCTTATTTAGAAGCCAACAGATGTTTAACACTGCATGTTCGGTGTAGCCTGATTTGTGTGGCGCCTGAGGCGTCAAAGCCGAGAGGTTGGCCACAGAGACAGCCGCCGCTGCTGAGCCTGCCCCAGGACGGCTGCATCTGTACTGCAGGGCACCCAGCAGCCAGACGTGGGGAACTGAAGGCATTAACAACTTGGCCTATTCTAATTTTCAGCGCGGAACCTTTCTGGGAACCAAAGCAACACAGGAGGGCTGAAATCCAAAGCTTTGCTTCCCTTCTAAGCGCTAGCTAGCTTGTCTCGAGGACAACCTAGGCAAGGCCAGCTAATTGAAAAGCCATCTAACAAGAGGAGGAATATTGCAAAACCGTCAAGGAGACCCCACAGCTTGTTCCAGGGATGGCTGGAATCCCAGTGACACCGCACCTCCTCGCACATCTGACCCACAGCTGGAGACAAGACTTTGGTGAAACATCAATCCTTGAGCACAGCGCAAGGCTAACGAGATAAGCTGAGTGAGCTGCATTATTACACAGGAAATCAAACGCCGCTTTCCCCAGCCTAAACAGTTATGACTGAAAATATGAAATTAAGTTTCTAGCCAGGAGATACCAGAGGTGATTCGCCCAAGTCAGAGCCCTTGGGAGAAGGGTCCCTGACACGCAACTACTGGACCACTCTGGAGCAATTAAAAAAAAAAAAAAAAAAATCTTTGTGGGCCCCTAGGGCCGAGAGCAGCACAGACACCACATTTAGAGAGAAAGACATTAGTGACAAAAACACCCCTTTGTACTATCGCGACCTACCCTGGCCTGAAGTGCTTAACAACACAGTTAATCACCTGCTCAGAATTAGGCCAGTACCAGAGTCCTTTCTCTCACCGCAACCGCGCTATCCTTCCTCCTGTCACATTTTCCAGGACAGCCTAAAGAACATGACGAGTCACATAAAGATGGGACCCACACGCTCTACAACCTTGTGGACTGAATTCCCAGCGTGCTACAAGTTAAAGGCTCCTCTGGCTTCCTCTCTCTTAGAGCCTAATAAAAATTATTTACAGTCTCTCTGGGCTATCTGGTTTAAGCCTCTCCAGCTCAAGTATGACACTTGCTGGGACGCTATTAGGTTTCTTACGGTGCTCTGACTAGCAATCACATCTGTACCTGACTGTCAGGGGATGCTCTTGGCTGAGCTGGCCACCTTGGTCTACTGCTGAGAGCTCTGAAATTTCTCAATTGAAACATTTGAAAGTTAATGAACCCTTCTAATAAAAAGCTCCCACAGCTCAAGAGTTCTTTTACGAGCCCGACACATGGTGGATGCACAGGAAAACCTCATTTCAGACAAGCCTCTCTTTTCAAAGCACGCCAAGGCAGGAGGCCGGACTCGCAGACACCGCAAATGGCTGACAGTGAAGAGAAAGAGGCAGGACCCGCAGCAGGTCTGTGTGGCGCTGCCGGATCACTGCGCTCAAGGCCACTCCAAGTGCCTGCAGCTTGGCTACAGGTAAAGCTACTGCTTCAGCTTATGAATTATAACCACCAAGAAAAAAAGACACCTCACTGAAGAACTGCCGCATTACTAGAAAACAGGTCAAGCTAAGCAGCTTGGGAGGCACTCGTACACAGGCTCAGATCTACCAGAAAACCGTAAGCGTACCACAGAGCACACGTAAGACTTTTTTTCCCCTTTTAGTGCAAGGAAAACCCCAATTGCCCCTGTGGTGGGGTGGCTTTCTTCACGTCTCAGAAAAAGCAGTATTTTAAATAAGGCTGGCAATAAATCACAGGTGCTCCCTGGATGAATACACAGCAGTTACAAATGGTAAACCACTCTTAACTCTCTGAAAACAGTCGTGAAGTTGAAGCCATTGTCCAAGTGCAAACTAAATATAACAAAAATAAACCTCTCGAGTCAGCGACAAAGAAATGTCATAGAAAAAAAAGAAGGCTTTCAAGCAATTTACTTCAGTAAACTTTCATTTGAACTACGGCTCATGTTTCAGGGACACCTTCCTGTCTTGCAGGACTCGTACCTTCACGTAGTGGGATCTAAAAATAGAGCCTGGCTATGCCACGGACTGTCCCCGCAGGCCTACCCCGATGTACCACACGACCGAGAACTGTTTGCCCATCCATTTTAAAACCACCAGAACACATCAGCACTCCAGCACACTGTTTCAGATTCAGAGAACCGCTAGATGTTTCTGCAGACACTGAACAAGTTCTTCAGCAGAAGGCAGGAGCACAAGACAGCACCAAGGAAACACAACCTGCCTCTGTCCCAGAAGCACAGCCTCCTTCCACGCTTCCCTCCTTTCAGCTCACCGCTCCCCTCTCCCGTACTGCACACCTTGCCCCAGTGACACCACTGCTCTTCACAGCAAGCAGACTGGTACATCCACACGCACGCAGACACAAAGTGCCGGCCAGACTGGGCTATCACTGCAGGCAAAGAGGAAGGGACCGGCTTTTTTCCTTTGGATTTTGGGTTTTCCTTTTTTCCCCTCTTTTTAATTGCTAAGCCTGCGATTGGGGTTGAGAATGGGGAGGGGGGAAGGGAAGGGAATCTGGTGAACAGCTGGGGCCCATCACTTTTCATTGCAGGTCTTGGAGAGACATGGTTGACAGAGTGATGCACAGAGGCTGTCCCAGTTAATGACTTCACCATTCTCCATCATTATCTCCATCATTAGGAAATTAGGAGGACAGAAGGTATTTACTGTAAACCTGCCACCTCCCAAGGAGAGATAAATAGAAACTGATAAATGGGATCTTCTGGTGCTGTTCGTCTATTAACCTTCTGCTTCCCAGTTTAGGCATATGCACGCTATCCTGCCATTAATATCCAGTAATTGGCAGAGCAGTGGGCAACACAATCCCACCTTTAGCGTACGAGCATCTCCTGTGCCGCAAGCAAGTGCGCAGCTACAGAGACATCAAAGCTCTGCTCACCGGGCCAGTGAAGAGCTCCCGTTCAGTCGCCGCGCTTGCAGTTTAGCTCTGAGGTCAGAGTTACCAGTCAGAGCTGGGGGGTCTAAAGATGAGGCATCAATTTGGTCACAGGAGGCTTAGGAGAAGGAGGGATGGGGAGAGGGCACAGTATGTGCGTGTGTCCCCCTCCAGAGAAGCACCAAAACAGCAGGTAGACGCATTTGCACCTCGCACCGAGCTGCTATCGGTTCTGTCAGCCTACCTCTAAATACAGCTCAAACACGCCTCCAGCGAAGAGAGTCCCACTTGCCGCAATCTCTGAACACCAAGCAAAGCATTTTCCTCACCAGCTTGAAGCAAACTGTTCTGCAAACTGTTAACCAAAAAAAAGGAGAAATAAAGTTTCAGAGGACGCAGAATTTATGAACCTCCTTTCCTAGTCCAAAACTAGCCAACATTTCAGCAAGTTGACTAACACGTCTGCGGTGTTCCCCCGCTGCTCTTGAGGAGCTCTTTGCACGCACTGACTTGCTTCACCTCCACGAGACTGAACTCCTCAGAAGGGACGACGTCCTCACACAGATCAACTGAGCCACCACCTCCTTCCTCAGCAACCAAGCCCTGCGACCCTAAAGCAAGTCCGTATTCGGAGAGACCAGGATTTTACCAGAACCAGCACCCCGCCCCACAACCACACAGACTAAAAGGCAGGCCCGCTTGCAAGTACATCAAAGCACTCTCTTAAGTCATTTTTTTCACCTGTAACATCCCTCTTCTACTTAGGAAAATCTCACCCTACTGCTACTTTCCTCTGTGCATTGCTCGACATTATTAATTGCTTTTCCTTACCCTACCTCTAGGCACGCTCCTTTCAACCGGCATTAGAGATTCCAATTTATATCATGTGCCAGTAACCACAACTCAGAGACACCAGCTAAGATCACAGCCGCATTTCTGACTACAAACAAGTTATGCCACAAGTTTCTATCAACTTTGACAGAAGTCTTAAGAGACTCCCACATTATTATGGCAATTTTTAGCAACATCTAACCTTTTTCAGAAGCTCAGGAAAAACATATGGCCTGATCCTGCATGCACTCTTCTAGCAAGCCGGTCATCTGCTTGATGCTGGACGTACAGCGCCAAGACCTCACCTGTTTTGCAATAGCTATCATCCTAAAAATAAAAAAAAGTATGCCAGAGCCTGGCATACTCTCAGTTGTCTCTATGGTGTCATTGAAACAACTGAAAACCAAAGAACTTTTTTCTTATTTGCATATAACCTGGGCAAACATTGACAGGTCAGTCAATTTAAGCATAGGAAAAAAAAAAATCCTTTCTAATTTCAAATAATTAGTAAACATACAAAAACAAAAGCAAAAGAAAAAAAAAAGTGCCAAGAGCTCCATCACTGCTTCCTGGCACAGGCTTTAGGACTCAAGGAATCTCTGCTTACAAGATCAAGAAAAAATATAAAGCCTTTAAATTTTGTAAAAATAGAAGGCCAGGTCAAGCACAGAGAAACCACTCCTCTTATTGAAGAATATGGTGCAGAAACAGCCTGTATGTGAAAGGCACCTCCAGTACTGCCACTGCGGGGAAGCTTCCTTTATTCAGAGTTCATACCTCCCAGCCTTAAGGCATACGGGACCATACTTTGTTTATTTGGTGTCGGAAAGCATTTGATTTTTTTCCCCCCAGCACACATGCCTTCAACGCAAACAGGGACGACAATTCCGTCTTGTTCCAGCCTTTCCCCTTTCACACAAGGCAGAGTGAAATCCTGGCATCGGCACGAAAACCCATGCTACTGCTACTCATTTTATGACTTCCTACATCCATCAGATTTAAGGCAGCATTACCAGAAAACTACGGTAGTCTGAATACAGTTTGCGTGGGGGAGCACCGAGTCCCTTTGTCTCCCCCCGCCCCCGCAAAGCCAGCCAAGCGAGCGGCATAAATCAAACCTCGAAAAGCACTTGCCCGGCGCTCGGGTGGCTCAGCCCGCTGCCTCCGCAGAAGGCAAAGCTGAGAAGTCTTTTGTAACCCAGCCTCGCCATCTTCCACCGCGGCCCAGGGACGCTGCCCCTGCACGGACACACCACGAGCACAGCGCCGCCGGCTGGTCTGCGGGCAGCGGCTGCATTTGCTCCTTCTCTCCGCACTGTCTCGTACACATTAATTCAGTGCAGGAGACTAATGAAAACGTGACTGTGATAGTGAGTTCTAACGGTAACACAAGTATTAATTTCCATCTGTCTAAGCAACTGGCAGTGTCGATCAATTACGGCGATAGCCAACTAACAGTTGCAGCTGCAAAATAAAAAAAGCAGAATTAACATTTCAAGTTACTGTCATTCACCTGAATTTTTTACAGTTGTAATTAGCAAGCTGCAGAAGCTGTCAACAATCAACATCAGCCAATCTGTCTGCACCAGGAACCCAACTGCCTGCCAGAAATTGTCTTCGACAGGTTTTTTTTCCTCCCCTTGCTTCCCCCCATTAATTTTTTTCCTGCAAACCTCCCTAACACTCTCATCTTCTTTACCACCAGTCACTAGAATTGAATGTGTCAAAACAGAGACAGACAGAATGACTGACACTTAACTGATAAAGTCATAATTATTTCCTTTCTCTAAATCCCAGTACAAAAACATGCTGCTGCCTCTTTCCCGTGACTCTGCTCCCGTACCAGTACAGGAACGGTACTGCAGCTCCTTTACAGAATCTGACCCTTTACTAACCCTAAACGTTTCTTACTTGGAAGTACTGAGAAATTACAAGAAGCATTCCCCAAGGCCTGCTCTTCGGTGAGCCTCTGCAACTGCTTCTCCTCCTTTAGCGTGACGGCTCATTAGAGCCTTTACGATACCCACCTGCTCATTCACCTGAAGCAGCGCCTCCCCCAGCACAGCTCTGCCTCAGGAACACCCCAACACCCCAGTACTTCAGCTTCGTTTTTCTGTTGCACCACACCACACAAAAAGGAAACATAACAAAAACAAAACAATACCACCAAAGCTACATAACACAAACATTCGCTCCTTTCGGTGTTAGTCAGAAACCAGCGTTTTTTAAACACCTGAAAGTAAGCAAAGCTTACTCTGTAACAAAGAAACATCCTACTAGAAAATAAACATCCCCAACCAGTGCTGATCTACTTCACCTGTAGAGTTTTATCGTGTTGGGGTTTTGTGCGAGTTTGGTTTTTCTCTGATCTTGTTTTCTGCTGTTGTGTTTGGTGTTTTTTTATTAAAACCCCCATACTTTTACAGCTATTCATCTTCCTCAAAACCCAGTTGTGGCATGGTTGAGATATACTTCCTTAGCAATTAAGAGTTTATTTTTAACCCTTGCATTTGCAGTAGCAGACATCAAATTACGTTACGTGTACTGTATCCAGGCACGGACAGTGGTAAATGGCTTGGGATCGCCTGCTCTCACAGAAGCATCACCTCCTTTAATTAACTATTAATTGAAATCATTTCCCATGGATGAGCTCTCCTACCGACGCCCCCCGGACTGTGGCGCAGCAGCGAGGGACATGGAAAATAAGACCCCGAGCGCTACGGAACGCGCCCAACGGAGCCACCGCATGGAAGGACACACCAAGGCAAGAGGAGTTTCCACACTTCTATACCCACCAACATAAAAAGCCGTGAACAAGACCCATTCCTTTCCTTAAAAAAACACTGTATAACAGCTTTCACACACGCCTTTTACGCAGAGATTTACACACCTGGCAGAATTCAAGTAAGCTTTAGGACCTCCTACACGCCGCGCTGAGTCCTAACAGACCTCCAGCGTTGGTGACAACCCCGCCCTAACGCTCTGACGCTGAAAATGTCTATAAACTCTAAAATCATGAGAGAGGAAACCAGTTATTAAAACAAACTCCAAAAGAGCAGGTTTAGAGACAAAGTTGCTTTGCGCAGGCCTTCCTCACCCCCCCGAACGCAGAGCAGGGAAGTACCAAAAAAAGAAAAGCTACCACGGCAAGGACTCACGGTCTCGGGGCAGGCGGAACCACGGCACAGAGGTAACTTGTTGGGCAAAAACACAGAAGGTGACACAAACCCCCGCTTTACCAGCCAGACCGCGGGACGCAGACACGCTTCCCGGCCCCTTCCGTGCGCTTCGTTGCCCAGGAGCGGCTGGGGGCTCCCCGCAGGGACAACCCCGCTCCCCTGCCAGCCCAGCCGGGACTGCTCCGACCCGGGCCCCGGCGGCGGCGGGAGGTGCCGGGGCCGCCCCATCCAGTCGGGAATACGGAGCCGGCACCGGGCGCCGCTGTCCCGAGGCAGCGCCCCGCGTCCTTACCCAGCCGGGCCGCCGCGCGCCGCTCCGCTTCCAGAAGGTTCCGCCCGGCCTCGCCACCAAGGGCTGCCGCNGCTGCTCCGCGCGGCAGAAACGCCCCCACCGCCCCCGCGGCCAAGGTCAGTGCAGGGCGGCCGGCAGGGAGCACGCGGGCAGCGTGCCCTGGGGGCGAACACGGCCCTTCCTCCACGGCCGCCGAGGGGCACAGGGGCCGGGCGACCACCGTGGCGGCGCGGGGGCAGCCTGCCTGCAGCGCGGGGGCCGAACGCCATCAGGAGTCCGCGCGGATCCAGAACCCTTCGGAGGAGCAGAGGCAGGAGGTCAAGAGCGCGCGGGCTGGCCAGGCTCTGCCACGCACGGCCAGCTGTCCCACTGACTGCAGGGCGACCCAGCCATCTTGTCCTCCTGGCGGGCAGGAGGCACGGCCGCGTCTGAGGGAGACGCGGACAGAAGCGTGCCTGCGGAGGACCCAGCGCGGGAATAAAGAGGGCAAGGGACGGATGGGGGAAAACCTGCTGGCCGGAGGTTTTGAGGAACGTTACCAGCTCTGTCCGTCATTTCCAGTTCTGATCCCCTGCTCTGAACTGGACAACACGGGCGTGCAGTTCTGGTTTTCAGCTTTCTAACTGTTCCTTAAGGTTGACCGTGTCTCTCACAGCATCCTAGCCTTTTGGTGCTTCCAACCGCTTTCTCGCTGCAAAGCCCAGCTGAGTAAATCCGGGCTCTCCGGGGGGACACAGCAGTACGGAGTCCCCACCCCAGCGCATTCCCGGGATCTGCTCAAGCAGGCTCTGCTCTTCCCATCGAGGGCACTAAGCAGAGGGAAGACCCTGAGCAAAGTGGCCTTAACACGATTCAAAATACAGGGAAAGGATCTTTTTCCACTGCAACAAGAAAGGCAAAGGTTTGTGTTACATATAAAAGCACGCCAACGGCCACCGCCACGGTGCTTTTCGTTAGCCTTACCGCCGCCTTGCTGCCTGACAAGAGTTTTCCATTCCATACCTTCCATCATATCTTAATTACAGAAAATGCTGATTAAGTTTCCTTTGGCTCCAGGAAAAAATGCAATGAAGAAACCTAAAATAAATTTTTTTTTCTCCTGCTTGCGAGACCTTTTAACCGTTTCTACACACGAGCGCCGTACAGTGTCACAGCCACAACACTGCTGCCAACGCACTTCTACGTGGGGTATGGGAACACGTTTTCATCTGAAAAACAACACTCGGGCCTGTTCAAGGGCATGCTACTAACTCCAGTGAAAAAATGTGTGGAAAGACCGCTCAAAATTTAACAGATCATAGGGAATTTAATTCAAAACACTGAACAGTACCCTTTAAACATAAAAAGAACATTTTTACTCTCAACTGCTGCGGTAGGTTTTTGGGTTGTGTTGTATTGTTTAATTTCTGTATGCCCTTCATTCTTTGCACTATTTTGTAAAGGAAGAAGCTTGGGATTAAGTAAAATTTCAGTAGGGCGTTGTGGTGGTTTTTTCACCTTTAAAATTATCCAAGATTTTTATGAAATTACACAGCTGAGACCATGAATTCCGTTTATTAAGATCGGCAGAATTAGGATCTAGACTTGAGCACTAAGACCATACGATGTAGTTTCATCTATGCAATCATGACATTAAATGCCCACTGCTTCATCCTTTCCCAATATGAGGGGAAAAAAATCAAGATGTCAGTTTTACATTAACTAATATCTAACTTGAACAAAAATTTTGTTCTTGAACAGCAGAGTTAACTAGGCATTCAAAATAGGTTTTGGAAAATCATTAAAACCTTCAAGTCCTGTGATTCTTTTGACTTAATGTGAATCCTGTCAAGCGAGCGCTGACACGAGCAGGCCTTACGGAGCCGGAGCCGGTTTTATGTAATTAGAAAAAAGGTAAGAGATAGTTTAGGGGAGATTTTTCAAAAGCACCCATGAAATTTGTTACTGTAACCCCCATGAAAATCGGCGAGATCTGCTCTATAAAAGTCTCTGCCTTTTTGCAGACCCCTCAGCATTTCACAGGAGTAGCCTTTCTGTTTTGGTTGGTTTGTTCAAACACCTTCCGCAGAGCCCCGGACTGAGGCGTGCAGACCAAACAGCAGCACATAGATCCACGATTAGGATGGACCAAAGGGGTTCACCCCGCAGGGTTTCCTGCGGGAGTATATCCCTTCCACGAAGAGAGCCTCGAACAGAAATACAAGGCTGTTCCCGAGGCGCCCACGCTCACCGTGTGTTACTCCACAATAAGCATCACGGCGCTGAGGAGCCTGTTCTCCTGGTGGTGTTTACAGTTATATCTGCTCGAAGAGAGACTGCTCTTTGTCATCGGTGCAGCAGTCGGAATGGCACCCGAGAAAGCCTGAACGAGCAAAACAACGTTCAGCTCCAAGTAAGAGATGTAAGAACAATACACCAGCCTCAGGGGACGTTCGGATGCCCGAGCGCTCGTGGTGGGCAGCTGGACACACACGGGTGATGGACACTGCCGAGCAGCAGTTCCTAACTGGCCCGCGGGGCAGAAAGAGGAATGCCGGGGAAGAAGTAATGATTCGGTACTGACTTTTGGCGGGGGGGTCATCTTCTATCATGGGAAATTGCAGCTTCTTCTTTCTGTTCAGACTGAAGTTATTTACTTATTTACAAGTGGCATTTACTCAGTGCCCCAGTCCCGTTCTCTGCCCGATGACAAGACCGCGTGACGTCCTGCGGCAGTGCGTAAGTGGCACCAAGCTGGCTCCCTGGTACCGTTTTCTCCGCAAGACGCGGTTCGGCAGTCCCAGCCCCTTGCTTGCGCACCCCGGTTTCAGCCTCACTTGGCCCTGGCGCCGTCAGAAAAGCTCAGTGTTTATTCAAGCGAGAGGCCTGTGCTCAGGGAGTGCTCCCAGCTGTAAGCCCTTTTTCTCTTCCGCCTGCAATGTACAGAGAACTGGCATTTCAGTGCATCTCCTGTGGAGACAGGGTTTGCGCTTTACCGCCAAGGGAAAGGGTAAGTAAGAGCAAATGTAGACAAAATATGTCCCCTGAGACTACCAAAGCTGGCTGGTGTTCGTGGAGAAGACAGCCCACTGAAAGGAAGGCCATCTGATCCCTAGGGGGTACAAAAGACGGCAAAGCTGCAGACAAAGGTGACGGAAATCATCGCTTTTGCCCAAACCGTGGTCTTCCTAGACTTAAGACTGTAAAAATGCGGTTGTAGAGCAAAAAGCCTAAGTTGTGGGAATCGGCGCCCACCTTACTAGGGGCAATCCCATGAGTGTCTGAGATGCACCTCGAGGCGCTGAAAACTGTTAACATCTGGCCCCGAGCAGAAAGGGACCGCTCAGCTCAAACCTAATCTCTCTGCTCAAACACAGGCCGCCAGGATGAGCTGGGACAGACAACTGAATTGAACCTCTGCGACAACGCCAACGGCACCTGTTGTGAAGGCAAATGCGCGAGAGGGATCAGATAACACAAGATGTCCACGTCCCTCGTCCTGAACGTACTAAGAAGAGCCGGTGGGGAACAAGCACAGCTATCGCCTTCCCCAAAAGCATTTCCCAGAACTGCGTCTGGGGAAACTGTAAGCATTCTTAGATTTTTCCGTCCCCGAGTGAAATATTAGATGTTTGTCGTTTTCTTCAAGGTAATTAAATTCTTGCCAGGCAAACAGGACACAAGAGCGATCTATAAAAGGACGATCCTTGGAAAGAGGACCTGACTCGTACTTGCTCTCTCCTGCATAGCAGCTGGGTTTTAACTGGTTTATTGGGAAGTGAGCATATAAACTAGAGAGAGATCAGATTTCTGATCAAGCATTCAAAAGCAACGTAAATGAGACAATAATAAATTTATTTCACATGAAGCATAAGCCAGTACCGAGCCACTTTGGCGGGGGGGAGCAGAGGGAGGGGAGCATGGAAACTGAGCAAACGAGGAAACGCTGCTCTATGCTGCTCTCCCGTCTCTCGTACAGTTTCCAGGGATGCTGCTCACTCATTGCGGTTCCTGACCTCCTAACAGATGTCTTGTCCCTTGCTTTTACTGTGGAATACTATTTCTATTAGGAATGAGAAACTATGAAACTCTAGTGATGGAAAATATTATTTGTGACCCAGCAGGGTACTGCCTGAAAACTCAACTAGCACCTTTTGTGTTTAGCTCTTGCGGTAGCAGATAGAGACATGAGCTTGTCACCGAGGGCCTCCCAGATGTCAAGACAGAAAATGGTTCTTGGGCTCCTAACACAACTGGCCATCTAGTGGGAGAGAGAGAAAACTACTAGACCGTTTGAGGCATTTCCCCCTTTTTAAACTCTGGACTGAAGTCCAGTTAAGGGAAACCACAGACAAAATTTTCTAAAGCCCTATTAAGTCTGAAAAAAATTGTTTTAACTTCTTCTCATCCGACCAACAGCCAAACACAGTCTAAGGTGTTCAAGATACACCAGAAACTACACAAAAGTCATGACTAATTAAAAATAAAAGTCAAGTTGTGTTTCAAATGCTACTGTGAGAGGCGTTAGTGTGTTGAGAACTACAGGAACATTGTAGACTGCTTCCTCCACTGCAAATCGTCAAAATAGAGAAGGCAAGTCATGCTGGAGCAGGGGTAGTTTGGTCCCCGCATCGATTTCCAAGAGGAAATACCTCCCCTTTGCACGTTTTCAGCCTGTCCTAAAAGCTACTGACCAGAAGTTAGAAGATACACTCCAACGTGAACAGCCTCCTGGAAACGTCACAAAACGGGACCAAACACACTAACCCAAAAATCAATCTCCCGCTCTTGTGCCTTCTTCAACATCGCCGACGGAGCCAAAGGACCAAGCCCAGCCACTACCAAATCACCTTGGAACACCTGACAGCCCAAAGGGACTGGAAAGCAAAGCAAAGGCGCACTGTCATCGCCAGCCAAGTTCACTGGCGCTAAGCCTCACCAACGGACGAGCTCCGTGTCTCATCGAGGCCACGGCTATATGAAAAAAATTACATTACTTGCTTGACAACATGTGCGATGGCACCTCTGCTCTAAGCGAATTTAAACACCCCTCTCAGAAACACCAGGGAACAGGGCCATAAGAAACTATGTTCAAAAAATCAACATTATCAGCAAACAATGGCATCCTGCAGCTTGGACTGCTTAGTACAGAGACAAAGTCTTGTCAATATTTGTTATGTTCCCCTGCAGGAACTGCAGTGCTCAACCGCGCAGTGATGCCAACAACTGGCTACAACAGAATTCGTGGTATTTCCCTCCCTCCCTTTCCAGTGTTTCTGCTCTTACCAGGCGGAGGCGATGCAGGTACTAAGTGTGTGGCCAGCTTATGGGGTAGAGCATATGCTGGGGACGCGCCTCCATTCAAGCACCCTGGAACTGGTGTCCCCACGGCCAATATTTGTAACACTTTGCCCCAAGCTGGCACCCAGGTGCGGTATGCCGGCATGCCACCGCTTGCAGAGAATGGCGCGGCAAAGCCCAAAGATGCTTCCCACCTTCTTTGACAGGGCAAACGAGGAAACGTGCATTTACTAGCAGTAAAACGAGTTGTCATTCAGAAACGGAGACCGTTGCCCGCAAAGGGAACATTAGGCACAAGGGAACGTCCTGTCTGCGCTCCCTGCCGCGGCAGCAATCACCCTCACAGCCGGTGGCATCCAGCCAGTTACCCATCTGAGCTTCATCACCTCTGGCTGAAGCTGCCACTAAGCGTTCCAAAGATGGTAGTAGTTTTGGTCAAGATGACTATAGTCGCTGAAAAAACACCATTTTCTTCACTTTTTCTTTCCAGTTCTACTGCTTAAGATCAAAGTAAGAAAGGTAGGGGGAAACAAACAACAACAACAAATTTCAACACCAAGACCCAGCTCTAAGATATTGAGATCCCCAGCATGACTTGCACGCTACATTATTTTGAGAATCGGGGCCTAGAGCCCTAGAAGTGTGCCAGGGAGTTCTCCAAACAGCCTCCCGTCTCTTGCGGTAACTGAGAAATTCTGAAGTACTAGATGTCCAAAGGACCAGTGGCCCAGAAGACTATGGTGTTCGCCGTCGCCTTTTCAGTAACCTGCAAGTCTCGCAGAACAAGACACCCTGGACAGTGTTCATCTCAGGACAACGCTAAGAACATTTTGCCTAATTAAATACACTTTGTTCCCCACAGAAGAACAGCTCTCTCAGTGCTAGAGAAATTGTATCATCTCTTTTCAGAGAGACGGCCGTGCTTTTCCAAAAATGTAAATTAATTCTTGAAGGGAAGGAGAAAGAGTGGCCTGGCAAAAACAGCGGTATTTGGCATGATTAGCTCTCCTTGCTGTCTCACATTCGTTTTCTGCAAAAAATCTGATGTGGCAGCTTGTTTAAAACTTGTTTATTGGGAAGAGGTCATAAGCTGAGCACTGTTCAGAACAGGTCAGGCATCTGATTAGAGGTTGAATAAACTGAAATGCTTCACATGAATCTCCGAGACAGAAGCTTGATGAGGAGAGAGAGCTTGTCTTAGAAAAATGTTGCCGTGTACCTAACATCGCAGGCAGCCAGCAGACTGCAGTCCTGGTTAAAGGAGCAGGAGGATTAAATAATTCTGCTTGTCAGCATTAACAAATACTCAGTATTATTCTTCTATACTTCGGGACAGGCTCTTGCTGGAAGAAAGCCCCTCTGTAAAAGCAACATAATAAGAAATCATGCCAGCCTTGGAGAACTGATAGTCAAAACAGACGTGAGGGGGAAAAAAAAAAACAACAAACCAAAAACACAATCCAAAAAACCCCACACACATCTTGAAAAGATCTGCAAAACAAAGGAGGAGGGAAAAAAAATAAATCAGCTGCTTATTCCAGGTCTCGTGCTGCCATGGTGGGAAAGAAGAGAGTTGAATTCACATCTGCCAAGACCCAGCCCAGGGACCGTTCCCCCGAAGGCCTTCCTTCCATCTTTCATGCTTTTCGCAGTACGTGGGGAAAATGAAAAGACATTTAGGTGGGTTGCTATGTTATATGTTGTTGCTGTTGCTATTAGACATTCCCGTCAGCTCTGATGTGAGAATTTGAGCTGTGCTTTCCAAAACTTGGGAGACTGCAGTCTAAAGTCTGCTGAAGTTAACGGGCTCGTTTGGTTTTTGTTGAACTGTGGCTGTAATGCACTCCAAAGGTACAAGACAAAAAGCAATACTCTTCCTTTCCTCCTTTCACTTTCCACTTCTCCCTCCAACTTCATCATGACACTATTACAGAGAGTGACCTCAAAAGGGGAAATTCCCCACTTCCTGTAGCGCCAGCGTAACACAGGTCTCCTCTTGCCGTTCCCATGTAGTCTCCTGGTCAAGACCTGGAGCATCCCACTGGAGGAGTCAGAGTTATTTGCATCTGGGATGAAGCAACCAAAATCGATTCAGAGCCTCCTTGTGAACTCTGAAGTAACTGCTAGTTGGAAAAAAACATAACTTCCAGATTTTACAAGAGTAAGAAAATGCGTAGGAAACAGAGCAGGGAGAGATAAAATAAAACGTGAGAACTCAAATTTTTTTGATGGGCAGGAAACTCCGATAAAAAAAGAAAGTTAGAGTGATTTTTGCAGAGCGATTTCCTCGTCAACAGCTGTATAGAGAAAGAACGGCCCGATTTACCAAGGGCAAGCGCTTGGTCCTTGCTGCGTCTCCAGCCCCGGAGCTCTGCTGTGCTGCACAGGATCTGCAGCTCTCCAGCACTCTGGGTCTCCCCGTGAAGTCCTCCCTTCACAGCAGCTGAGCTCAGCACTGTGTACCGCCTGGCAACACCGGGATAATCATTGAATCGGCAAAGATCTTACAGGAGCTCTGACCCTCGATTTCTCAAGCCTCTCACTCTTTAGGGCTTTACGTCCCACTAACCTGTGGAGCGTCGAATAAATCTCTCAAGTCGTTAATTCAGGCAGGTGTTTGCTAAGAGCTCCCCGAAGCACAAGGCACCTTCCTTCCTCAGATAGAACAAAAGCCTCAACTGCACCATAACCCCACCGCTCATCTGGTTCCAGTCCAGCACTGACAGCAGAGACTTCTCAAGTCTTTCTCCAGTCCTGCAGGAATGACTGGAACGAGCCACCAAACCTTTTGTGCTCTGGTTTGTCCAGTTGTCCAACAGGAGCTGGGTAGATGCTATTTATGCCACTTAAATTACAGTTGTCGTGCGTTACTGGGCCTGGCTGCCAGCACGCAAAGCGCTGGGAAGTACAGTGCATTTTTAGCAGTTACTTAAAATTCCTCAAGCGAGGCATTTATTATTAAGAAGCCACAGAGTCATGAGAATCCCAAGTAAGGCAACAATGATGCTTCTCACACGTTGTGCACGTTTTGCCCGCAGCCTTCCATACAGGGGTTCCCAAAAAAAGCCAGCCACCACAGCAGCACACGGCACAGCTCCTCACCCCTCACAATGCTGAACGTAGTCTGTTCTCCCTGGGGAGAATAGAGTCCTGCCCTGAGAAGCACCCAGACTTCGCCGGTTTCCTGACAGCCCAGCTGAGCTGGTCTTTTGCAGAATAACAGAACAGTGTTGGCTGCAGAAACAGAAAAGGTCCCAAAGCAGAACTGCCCTTAAGGAACACAAAAAAGGGTTCTACTCTAAGAGACTGCAAAACACTCTTTAAATGAGAAGGACGCAGAATTGCACTTCCCCCCGCCTTTTCCCTTCTGCTCTTTGGATACACTTGTGGGGTTTTCTCCTCCCCCCCCAGTTAGGACATTTCTCTCTCCTACACTCTCACACTCTCTGCCTCTTCATTGCGGTCTCCGGCAAAATGTCAGAGGAAGGGAAAAGTGACAAGCTTGTAAGAAAATGAATATCTCATTCTGTTTGAATATTACATTAACCCCCAAGCTCCGCTGCTTCATTTGTCAGCTTTTTCAGAGCTCTCCATCTCCCCAGCACCCCTGACCCGGTGGGTCTGATTAGGAATGATCAATGTGCACATTTGCGGTGCAGCTCTTCGCACGCTGCTAGACCCTCGGCCTTCAGTCACTCATGCAGATAATAACGGCAGTTCGAGTCACTTGCCCATAACTCCAAGCTTCATTAAACAGGGGGGATGTCACCGAAAGTCCCTTTAACTGTCTTTTCGCTTCTCCGCGAGGCAAGAAACTGACAGTACTGAGAAATGGGATTTGGGATATAAATAAAATCCCGATTTGGGTGTCGCAGCGAACGCCTGCCGTCGGCCCGTGCCTGCCTGCAGAAGGCTCCGCGTGCAGCGAGGCCGAGAGGAGCGGCAGGCTGTGCTGAGCATCGCCTGCCGGGGGGTTTGCACAGCAACACGCCTCAGGTCAGGAACAGCTTCAAAAGGAACGGTGTCCCCCGAACGGAGCGGGCGTTAGAGAGAGACCCCTGTCAATCACCGCCTCTGCTGCCGGCTGTCGCGCTTCTGTTCCAGAGGTTTGTTTGCTGGGGACGCTACGGCGTCTGCTCGCGAGCCACGCTGCACGTTACGCAGCACAGTCATCTTTGCGCCGAAAAAATCCCTGCTCTCAAGGACGGGGGTCTTCTGAGAGACTTCATCTACCGCTTTACAGGCAGAAATTGTTATTTGCTGAAACCGGCGATGCAGGCGGCAGCTGAACAGAAGCTCCCGGGGCAGCCAACAGGGAGGTGAAAGCACAGGAGCAGCCGAGCCCTGCACTCCAGCTGGCCACTGCCGACAGCAGCCATGGCTTAGGACTTTGTTCCCATCCTAGACGTTTATCCTTCAGGCCATTCCCTACCCTCCCCCTGCACGTATCGCCCATTCCACACGTCTTCAGCCCTGCAGCCATCTCCCTGGTGCCGCAGGTTGGAAACACCAAGGCCCCGGCTCGCTGAGCCGCTGCTGCGGGCTGCCAAGGGCCCCTGCAGGATAACCTCTCCGTCAGGATTCGGCTCCGGGCCCCTTGTCACCAGAAAAGGTCAGCCTGAGCTCTGAGGAGAATCAGAGAGATGCTGAAGCAGCCGGAGGGCTTGAGTCAGTGTGTTTTGAAGCAGGAAAGGAAAGACACACACACAGAGACGAAAAAGGTACCTTAAAAAAAGGGAGAAAGAAATCTGGACAGGTACGCAGTCCTGCAGTACTGGCTAGAGGGCAAAACCTGTTTATTTCCTCTCCCCATTCTACTATCTAAAGCCAGAAGATGCAATCAAAGAGAGGTTAAGTGAACCAGTGGAAACTGCAGGGACAGAAATTAAAGTCGAGCCTCCTGGATTTCAGCCCAGGGCTTTACCCACAGTTACAGCACTGCTGGTCCGTGGATGAAAGAGAATATTTTAACGCATTAAAAGTGTCTGTAGGTGGCTGACCCCAACAGAAAGAGGAAGGACTGAAGCTAATGAGTAGGCTGAAATGTGTGAACAGAGTATTGCGTAGCTGAAGGGTCATCCCAGCCTTCTGTGGGCTAGCACAGGCCTCCCTCTGCCCCCACCTGGGCCACGTGTAATAAAGAACAGAAGTTTCTCCCTCTTCCATTTCAGATGGAGATAACTAAAGGAATAAGCCCCCGGTCCGCTAGATTTTCCCTCGACCTGAAAAGGTGGACCTTAAGGTTCCTTTTTAAAACGTAGGCCAACTCCCAGACTGCGAGCCCAAGAAGCAGCAGGACATTTACCACGAAGCCCTGAGGAAAGGATTGTCTTGCGCTGATCCACAGCTGCCCAAGGGGTGCTGGGTCAGAACAGGTTACCTAAACGCTTCTTGGGAAGGCACAGATCTGCCGAGATAAGGACCTGTGTGCACACAGCACAGCCCAGGCAGCTCTTGGGGGAACTCGGCGTCTGAGCTAACACCTCAGCTAAGGAAAGTTTCACACAGAAAAGATGGTTTTTAACACAGGTATGCGAGACTACGCAAGACCCGAGCTCTGTGCTTCTGAGATCCGGCCCAGGTTTGCTCCTAGCACTTCACAGCCTTCTAGGGTTAGACTTCAACCCATCCAAATCTTCAGGCACATTTGGATTTTGGTTTTCAACCAAACTCCATCTGCAGCCTAAAGGAAATACCACTATTCCTCTAGAATAAAGACCGTTGTCTTCACCCAGAGAAAAGGTTCAAACACTTGCCAAGATACAGGGTACCACAATTTTTTTAAAAGCTGTTTTCTTTCTTGCTGCAGTTAAACTTCCCATAGGAAATGCACTGTTTTCACAGACAAACAACCTATGCTATTAACCATCTACCCTAAAAATGAAATAAAAGTCTGATGAAGCATCAAGGGAAAAAACCAAGATCTTTTCCCATTGGGCTGAAATCCAAAACCGCAACAACCCAAAACCAATCCTTTGCACGCCAGGTATTTCCCCGACAACTTGTCTGCAGAGGCTGGAACCCTCATAACTGTGTATGACTGCTACTCCTCTGATCCCCAAGGAGCGCTGCACAAACCATCCCTCCGCTCGTTCAGCGGCTCTTCCCAGCAGAGCCTTAGGACGAGTTATGCATCCTTTTCCTCCCCTGTAAATTTCTCCGAGTAGATCCTTCTATGCCCAGCATTGGGCTTGACCTGTTGACGCCTATTGCACGTACGCAGACAGGCTCCCCCTGATTTCCATGGCTCCAGAGCAGGCTCTTGTGCTGCCACCTCTGCTCAGAGCAGCTCCATTTCAGCGCTAACAGAAGCCGCTTCCTTTGGGAGACTCCTGACCCCAGACAGAATTTCCCTGGCCTCCGTACCACAGCCTGCAGAATGAGCCACTGTCTTTTAAAACAAACACTCAAATGCTGGGTTTCTCATTAGCCCCAAACTTTTGTCCCCTTATTCATGGGAAGGAGTACCTTGGCCATCAAGCAGTCGCTTCAGGGGCGCCTCACTGAATAGTGCCTTATTCATATGTGCGCTGCCTGCCTGGCCTGCAGCTCCGCTGGGCTGAACTCCGGCAAACCGCAAGAATTATTCTAGCCGAAACAAGACACAGCGAGTGTCAGCATTGGGCCACAAAGACTTAAATGAAGGCAACAAGCCCATCATGAAGCCACATGACAATTTATCATTACAAAAGGCTGTCCCTACAAGCAGAGTGACGTATTGCAAGAGTTTTCATCGCGGTTCTCCCTGCGTTATACAAATCCAGTCATCCCTGGAGTTCAGACGATTTCCATGTTTTGGTGTTTTGTTGTATTTTTCTCCCTCTCGGCAGCATTGACCACAGGACAAGGAGCAGACCGATGGAGTCCAGTCACAGCGCCCGCCAGCCTCAGCAGGAACCCTTCCATACTAGACCTGCCTCTCCTCATCCTGCTTTAAAATCAGTGAAGATCTTAAGTAGACACCGACCTTCACAGTTATCACGTAGTGTGATAACAGCTCAAAGATCAAAAGCACGTTAAACCCCTTGAGTAGGCCAACCATTGCGTCCTCTTTCCTTTAAGGACAACCCCAGCCTCAGGTGGGAACCACAGCGCTGCTCAGGAGCGAAAACCTGACCCCCGACGCGTAACCGTACCCCAGACCAGTTCCCCATTTCACACCAGCTGCTCCCAAAGGAGAAAGGGCAGGTAGCACTCAGAGGAAAGGCGAGAGCGGGGTGCCAGCATCTATTCCACGGAAGTAAGAGAGAAGAGATCCACACCCGGCAAACGAGGCTCGTTCTGAGAAGACAGTGATATTTATACTAACGCAGTCAGATAGGCTGTGCAAGCTCAGCATTGCTCGGCTGACCCCGAGCCAAAAAAGCAGCCCTGCTGTCCAGTAAGTCACAGTCCTCACTCCGATACGGGTCAGGCTGGGTCCCCCCAGATTTATATAAAGGACCATATTGCGGTTTGCAATCTGAATCCCACCGTGGGATTTATGAAAAGGAAGTACTGTCTGAGTTGCCCCCAAATGCTACTGAACTTTTACAGAAAAGAGGGGTGAGGGGGAGGAAAGGAATGCTGGACACACGCGCACACAAAAAAGGCCATAAATATGACATGCTCGCGCTGTTTAAGGGAAGGCAGCCTGAATATGCAACGGAAGTGCAGCCTGAACCCCAACACCTGCTGGATGTAATGGACTCTGAAGTGTTGTTTCAGAATTAATCAAGTCATTTAAAATCATAGCTGTAGTCTCCATTCACTACTCCTGTGCATAAACGCGCTGATCCCGATACTAATCCATGTCGGGTGACTTGAGCAATATATCACCATAATTGCCATTTTAGGGCTGCAAATTGGAGCTAAAATAACCAGATGCAAAAGAGATGGCCATATCATACTCTCAAGATGGATCTTCAAAGTTCAAGGAGAGTTCAAGCATGGAAGAGGCAATAGAGAGGGGTCAAGTGTAAGGAGATTGTTCATGTTCAAGAGGAATTAACTTTACAAATATATTGTTTCTGAGGTGGTAATTGTATCATCTTACAGCTATTCATACCTCATTTAATCTTTGCATTCTTCTCAGCCATTAGAGTGATTGTTCCTCATTGAAATAAATTTGATTTTGACAAAATATTCTGTTTCAAAACTGCAACTAATTTCCCCAAGATTTTTTTGCGTTAAAATAATTCTCCTCGAAACCACACAGCCCACAAACAGCTACGAGATCTTCAAACTACAGGCTGGCGATCCACGCACAAGGCAAAAGCGTCGGGAACGCCGACGCATTTTACTGTTGGGGAAAGAGGAAGTCGGACTGCCTTGCCACAATTAGCAAATACAGAGCTTGAGAGCTCATCAACAGGAGTGTTAAGGGCGCTGTTCTCACTCAAAATCACGCGGTGCGTCTGTGGGCGCCGTCTGGAAGCTTTGAAATATTCAAGCACTTGACCTACCATGGATTTTAAGGTTCCTGACATGGAAATGCCTTCTAGCATTCAAGGCTGTCTTTTCCCACATAACGTGACCAAAAAAATGTTACGTAAACAGACAAGTCGGTTCTTCTCTGAAGAAATTAAGCAACAGACACAGGGCATACAAGCATGGGACTGCAACAACAGTAAAAGTTGTACTGCGTCGTTTTTCTGAGACTTACAACCGAGCGAGCCTTCCCCAGTCAAAGCTGCACACTCGCCATCAGAGAACAGCCATCCCGACACCGCTCCACAGCCCTGGGAAAGCAGAACAAAAGGCATTTCAGTACTCTGTAAGGGCAAGCACATACGGGAGTTTTAAGCTGCTCATCAGCATCAGTTTAAGAAATTTCCTTATGTGATTGATAGGCTTCTCTTTTTAAGAAGTCAGATGAGCCTCCTTTTCCGGCTTCTAATCGCACCAAATAAGTAGATTTCAGCTTATTGTTGAAGTACCACCCGACCTAAGCATTACTGTTGGCATCTACTAAGTCATCTGCACAGCCAAGAGAGAAAACACACGCGCCACGGTTTCTCTGAGGCTGGGACCTCAGAGTCTCTCCTGCAACGCCGTGCTTTAAACCGGCTCCCGCTACAACCGCGGCAGACAAAGGGAGGGCTTTGCAGCCCAGCACCACTGTACTTGGGAGGGCTGTGCTAACTCACCCCGGGCAGGCTCTGGCGACCTGAGCACGGCCCAACAATGGCACTACACAAAGCTAATGTGCTATGGGTTACCCGGTAATTTCTGCAGCGTAATTGGCCGACGAGGAAACGTTAGAAATGACTCGAGTTCATCACTAATTGCAACCATTACCGAGAGAGCATTATTTATGATTAACTGCATGTCATAGGCCTGATTCTGATTTCACTCACATCTCATGCCAGTCAGCTTTCTGACAGGTAGCTTGTGACGTTTTCTGCGTGCCCAGCTTCTGGAAGAGGCCGGCTCCTCATGGCTACAGCTGTGTTTTCAGCATACAGTTCGGCATCCCTCTGAGAACACCAGAAAAGTCAAGTCTTTGCCGCCTGAACCGTAGGCTGAGTGGAAAAGAAGTCTACTTTTAATTTGTTCTTTCATTTGCCTGCCGGCAGAACTCCAGCAGCCCACCCGCTGGGCCACTGCCCGCCCCCGGTGCTTCCGGCAGCCGGGTGGCTGGTCTGCCCCTGGACCCCCTCCCACGGGCACGCGGCGGCCAGGCAGCGAGGCACCGCGGCAGCCCCGTCTGACTGCCTCGGCACCGGCAGGACCTGCGGCTCAAACGCTCACGCGCTGCTCCGGATGGAACCGGCGCAGCACAGGCAGGTTTCCTCAAAAAGCTTACAACCCATTTACAGTCACAATAAATGGCTGCCACCTCCAGTCTTCTGCCCTAGGCCTGACCATTGAGTCTGGACGGGAGCTTCGGAGAGCTGGCTTCTCTTGGAAGTCTGCTTTCCACTGCGGCTGCTCAGCTCCGAAACCTGGCTGGAGGGAAAACGACTCACGGCAGCGCAAGCCGAGTGATTTTGGAGCTTCCTAGACAGAGAGAAAAATCAGTGTGAATTCAATCGTTACTCCCCTAGACACAGACACATATATACACACACATAAAAATTATATCTTAATATAAAAAACAGTATGAAAATCGAGTCTCCCAAAACGTCCCCTGATTGGACACACCGATTATGTCTGACACAGCCAGGCCAAAGCCTGGAATCTCTCGTGCAGAATGAACGGTTGCGTATCTTTATTTTCCTGAGAACCCTTGTCTAAAAACAATCATCTGCAAATTGTAATTTTTCTCCACCTTTCATAAATATCAGCAATAGTGCAGCCCTCTCTCCCCCTCTCTTTTTCTTATTCAGGATATCAGGCAGATAAGAGTTATCAGTAAAGGTCATCCTCAATTTCTGTACAGAAATGATCTGTCTCCGGTATGTAATAAACATTTATCCATGCCTTTATTAGCTATATTGGATCTGACAGTTCTGTTAAACCATTTTCTTTCATTTTGCTAGGTCATGACGGTTAATGCTGCTAAAAAATCTCATCACTGCTTTTGATCACTGTATTGTCTTCTCAGTATTATCAGGATTTTGTAAAGGTAAGCACTGGCTGGAATGACCTATTAAAGTTACAGCCCGTTGAGTTCCTGGCTTTTTTCTCACCACAATAAAAAAGCGAAGGAGTGCAAAGCATAAATTCTACTTTCGGGGATATATTTAGTTGTGCAGCTGACATTTAGTAGAGCAGTCACTTTAAGCCCACTTTGCATTGGTTTCACTCCATCTTTTTCACATCCTTGAGTTTCTGAAATGGTGCTGGGAGCCACACCATGGCAAATGAGCCCAATTAGCGGGAGCAGGAGGTGATGTCCCAGTTAACCCCTACCATGCCAGCAGCGCACTGGGCATCTGCTCAGGATTTTTAAACAGTTCCCGTGATTTACGAAGCAGACTTCACCTGCAGACCGAGAGGCATTTAAAGCCTTTTCACCCCCTCTCGTACAATCGCGGCAGAGCAGCACGTATTCCAAACCCCAGCCGTGCTCAGCAAAGCGCTGGAAGATAGTCACCAAGTCAGGCCCCTATCTCAGGCTCGCTGAGATTCTCACCTCCCTCCAGCCAGGTCCGTGTTTCAAGCAGGACAGACTTTCTTTCAGCTTAACAGGAGTCAGCTACACCTAAGCCCAGGGTGCCTTTCTTCATGCTCTGCCCACTGTTCTCTGCTGACACACCGAAGTCATCGCTATCGTCTCTATTTTGCAAACTCGCTGTTGTCCAGCATTACTTCGGGGGAGATAAATCAAACAGAAAGCCCTTCGTAAGCCTTCTTGGGCTCCTCTTGCTATGCACCACAGGGCCCCTACTCTGCAGCGAGATCAACCATCCTAATTTCCACTACTACGGGACCAAACCCTTGGTCTCCTGACCCAACAGACCAACCTGTTCCCCAGTTTGCATCCGGCACTTGGTACGAAGGACCGATTTAAAACGGTCCCGTGCCCTTTGTCAGTCCCTAGTCATTACAGCTCAGAGGTCCAGTGGGTGACATACCATGGTGCCACGACACCATGCCGCTTACCCGAAACGCACCGACGTTCTCCTGCCTGTGGAGCAATACACACCTACCACCTGGGCCTTGCACCAGAGGCCCGTTAACCCGTATGCCAACCATGGGCAAATCCGATCTCTGCCCATCCAGCAAGTTTCCCCCTCACAAGTCAGGAAAGGCTGCTCACGCAGCAGATGCAAGAGCACTTTCCCCAAACCATTCCCAGTGAGCTCCAGGGCGTGAGCAGAGACAACGTCTTTTCACCAGCAAACCCAGCTCCCAGCGGTGGATCTGATGGACACGCTCCAGGGCAATAATTCAACTCCTTCCTCTAGCTGAGGGGAGGCTGGTGGCACGTTGCTGTTAGCGGAGAGAGCGACGACGACCCTCTCGATCTCCGCCGCCTCGCCTGCTTCAATTCTGAGTTGGGAAATATCATTTCTGCAAGAAACAAACAAAAATATGTCCACGTCCCTGCAGATGAGCCGCTCTGTGAGGGCCTCCCGCCGATTCCCTTGGCTCCTCAGGAGCTCTACAGCTGTCTTTTAATGCTTTCTCTTTTCAGGGTAAAGGTAGTGTTTCTCCACTCCCTGGTTCTGCCTAACCCAGCTTGTTGCCTGCAATGTACGCGGTGACAGAGTACACACTGAATTCAAGTCAGCACTTGGGCCCAGCATCATCCTTCCAAGAGATCCACCGATCTTGGGCCATGGATCCTCAGACAAGTCATAAAAATGAACCAAAAGCAGAGGGAGGAGCAAGCATAACCCCTTTGGGAGTGGAAAAACATACGTATGATGTCAGTTTTAATTAAAACATCACAGCAGCCATTTGCAGAAGTTGGCATCTTCAAGTTATCCCAGGAGACTGGTGCTCTTGGAGATGCCCATATCCTTAAGGTTAAAGAGAAGAGAGGCACTGCCAGCTCTGTGAGTGTTCAGGTAAGAGATCCTATAAGGAGCTACACCCTCTTACAGAGGCTTTGCCAGTGGTATTGAGCCGCCTCTTGCAACAGGGACTCACTAAACGTGAGGTCTCCCTGTTCCCGTGGGTGACTCCCCGCAGCGGCCCGGAGAAAGTGCTTCCCAAGCATAAAGCCAAAGCATAAAGCACTGGGAATGCAACTAACCGCCGACAGAATACTTTGTGACTGCAGAACTGGGCAATTTGGAGAGACTGTGGACAGTCGCAGTGACTTCACTGGAGCTACGTTAAATATGCATAGCTAAAAATCTCCTTTCTGCCTGAAACCCTGTTTTCAGCTACGGGCTGTAACGAGGGGCTTGAGGTCAGCGGTATAAAAGAGCGCATTATCTCTTCCTGTAAGCAACATGCTGCTTTTCGATTTCCTCAAGCGTGCCTTTATTTGGCAGCAACAACCCACGATCTTTTCTGCAGTTGTACTTTACTGCAGCTTCACTGACTTCCAAAGGCAAACGGGGATGGACGAAGGCAGCAACTCTCAAGAGCAACAAGCAGAATGTTTTCCCAGTCTCCTGACAACGGCATCTCAAAAATACAAATCTCTCCAAGTGCTTCTCCGTATGCTCTCCATCGCCTCGCGTCCTGCAAGTCCATGTTGGCCACGGGCTGCGTGATGTATACCTGCCGCAGAAGAGGTACACCCTTCTCTACAGAAACCGACGGCAACCTCGCGTACGCAGAGGCTGCATCTACTGCCAGGACACTAGTAAGCCCCAGGGAAACGCAGGAATTCCCTACTCTGGCTTTCTGTGCGCCAAAAACCCCACAACTTTCAACAAAGGAACACCAAGGGTGTTAACCCCGATGCCCCAGCTAACTTAACCCAAACCTTACTCCCGGTACCCCCATTTGGAGAAAGAGGCCTCTCTTCCGTGTCGCTAAACGGCCACCCAGCATAAGTATCTCCCCATAATAATTCATGAACAGGCTGCAAATGGTGCGGGCTTGGAAGCGGAGGCTGGCTCAGACATGATTATCCTTTTCACCAGCCTGAGTTCGAAGTGCAGACAATAGACACACAGACCAAGAGATGCACTCTGACCTTGATGTTTCAGACCACCAGGCTGTTAAACAAGAGGCAGGACCCCTGTGGTCATGGGAATCTCCAGTGTGTGTTGGAAACTGTGACGCCGTATTTATCGGTGAACTCTGCCGACGCTATCTTTAACATTTTTCAGGTGCGGATCTACTTGCAAAATTTTATGCGCTCTGTATACACGCAGACACAGGCACAAGCATAAGGTGAGGAACGGCAAGAGAGAACTCCTCCTAGCAGCTCTGAACAGACCAGTTAGCGGCAGCTACTGCCTGCAATTTCTCTCATTTCACCCCAGCTCCTTTAGTTCGGTTGATTAAAAAAACCCAAGTTTTCTACCGAGCCCTCCCCGACTCTAAACAGGCAAATCTATACCCTATTGAAGACACCAGTTTTGGCGCTGAGCTCCATTTCCTAGGTGTTCTGCTTAAAAACAGCCAAGTGGTTTCTGATGGCTGGGCACGGCCAAATTGTTGATTCACTTGCCACAGAGACTTCACCTTAAGTAGGCGGCTCTGCCAGGCTTAGCTCACTCTGTACAGTTCCCCCTCTACACACCGGAACAGGACTCCAAGTGGGTATGGGAGAAATTGGTTTTGAAGGGTCTGTCGGCCGGGAAGATGGAAGTCCCGATGTCCGACTTCCATTTGAGCTAGCAGATTCATGCAAAGAACCGAGAGCATCCATTAAAATCACCTAACTGACCAATCTGCCAAGTTATTTGTCTTTAAAATGAGAGTTTTTACATGTCCTACTATATGCTGATGAATTTTAGTAGCGTAGAATAAACACAGTCCTAAAAACCAAAATCCATATCCAGATAATGCAGCTGGTAGTTAATGATTACAATAAGTGACACTTCAAATATACCGAGTCAGTGACATTTAGCTGATTTGTCCTCCCTATTTTTCGCTAAGCAGGTTGGCAAAAGAAGAAAAACGGTTGATCTATTAACAAGTTTAGCAAAACCTTGCAATAAATCACATTCAAAAGCTAGAAGTCCGATTCAGTTTAATAGTTAAATCATTTATTCCTAGGCTAAAAAAAAAGAAAAAAATAATCCTGCCCCGAAGTCATTATCAGCATGATCCTCTATTTGAAGTCTTACAAACTGTTCACGGACGGCCCTTGTGATTTGGCCAAAAGGAAATAACGCACTCAGCGGCTCTATGCAGGCCAAAGAAAATGGAGACTCCCAGTATGAGAATATTAAATTATTATGGCTTTTGCAACAGGGGGCACAATTGTTAGTGGCCCCCTCCCCCTGACGGCCAAGCTATGTTCCTCCCTGCCGTGAACATTCATTGTCATACCTAATATTTGCATGCTTTGATAATAATAAGATTGTCAAGATAATAGCAGGGAAGTTTCAGTAGAAACTCAATTTTCAAAAGCCAGCTGTTCATGGCCCCAGTCGCTTTTTCTAAGAAGATGCCTTCAAAAAGCAAAATTAAGCCTCAGTCATGAGAAAAAAAGAATTTTTTCCCTTCCCCAAAAGAAAAAGAAGAAAGGAAAGAAGGGTCAGTGGATAAGAGAAGGACGAAAAACACTTCCTGAAGAAATTATTTTTACATGAGTTTAAACTTCTTTTTGTTCCCAAAAGCATTTTGGTCAGTGCAAGCAAATAATACCGCAAACAGAAGAACAGGTCTTAAATCAGAGAATAATTACCCTTGTGAGCTTTATTGATCCACTGATCTGGCTGAAAGAGTTTGGGGGCTCTTCTCTCTCATCCACCTTTTTGCATGACATGACCATTCAACAGCTCAAATGAGGTGGGACATAATGTGATTTTTGGAAAGAATGGTACTATTGTTGAAGTCCACAAAATCTGTATTTCTTAGGGGTTTGGCAAACTTGCTCCTTTGTCCACACAAAATAATAGCTTAAAAAAAGAAAGGAAAAAGAAAAAAAGTCCGCTCCCTCTTCCCTTTTGCCCTTTATCCCCATTTCAGACGATGTTATCTAGAGTTATCAAGGCTCGGGGACCTTTAAGGGCTTGTGAAAAAGCTCTGCAGGGGTGAATGTCGTGGGCCGAGCGCTCGTCGGACAAGAAGACAAACCTCTCTCCTGTACGTCAGGGCTACAGCAAGCTACAGCAGCCGAAGGCCCGCGCCGTGGCTGGCGTTAGGCAGCCTTCACGTGTCCCTCCGGTGCTTTCTGCCCACTTTGGCCTCGTTTTACACTTTCAATAGCTTTCTTTTTCAAGAGATCTGAATTGAAGTATTTCTCCCAGTGCCGTACACTCCTCTCCACCTCCGTTGAGACACAGAACTTAGATATTTGGTTCTGGGTTCAGGAACTCTCTTTCTGTGAATGGACTGCACTGCTCAGCACTGCTCTGTAGCAACCTCAGCCCTGAAGCCCTTTTCACCCATCAGAGGGAGAGAGGGTCAGAGGCAAAACCAGCCTTCCGCTAGGACAGCGAGCGGTCAAAAACCATCTCCAGCCAAGGCTGTCCTCGCCCTCTCTTGCTGAGTGCACCACCGCTGCTGCAATTCAAACAGCTCCCTGTAGTTCTTTAGCCTAACTCAAGTCACTGAGCGCGCTTCAGACAGTCCCTAACACAGGTGACTGAATCCCACAACAGTTTAGGTCGTTTGCACCGTGCGCAGAGCGCTCGTGATGCGACCTGTATTCTGACCTTTTGTAGGGAAGAGGAAAAGACCAACGTCAATTCCTACGCCCGCCAGCAGAGACCCATGCGCTGAGCCCCCTCGGGCTTTTTTGCTACCATACAGCACAAAGCAGACTTTACAGGACAACTGTCCACAGTCTGCTCCATTTTTGGCATGTGTTTCAACCTTCAAGCAGCTGACGGGGCGACTTAGCCAAGGGGTTTTAGACACCGCATGGCTTTACATGTTTCCAGCCCTTATAGACTGCCAGAGAGTCAGGAGCAGCTAGAACACAGGAGCAGAAACTGACCTGTTTCGCACATGAAAACGGGAGGGTGTTTTTTTACCGGTTTGTACCCTGTAGAGTTACATATACACAGCAAGAGTGAAATGAGCCCAAATTACCACGAGGTGAAGCGCCTTCACCGACTCACGTGTGCCGTGCGTTGCTGTCTGAGCAGGAATACTCCCAGAAGATGCGGCACAGAGCAAGAGGAAAAGCGTACAGGAGGCCGCGGCGGAGCTGGAGCCTCAGGCGAGACCCACTGGAAAGAAATCTCCTCGAAGGCAACAGCCAGGAAGCTGATGAGGAAGACGAAACCTGTAAAAGAAATCAGTAACAATGAGCAGAGATGTTAGCTAACTTGGTATTGCTATGGAAAATAAATACTAAACTTAGAATGTCAAGACGCAGCCTCGCTTCTGCCAGTGCTGCCTTCTTCAGAGAGGTTTGAAGAACAGATCACAGCGCTAATAATTCATCATTTCCTCCCACTGACTGATCCGAACAACAGTATCCCACCACCATCTCCCCTGTTAGAAGACAACAAAAAGACAACTAAAACCTTTTCTGAAATGCTTTCAAGCACACCCTATAACTCTAGCAGGGTGGAGACAGACATATATTTACGCAAACGCTGTCTCAGCAACACAGCCTCGCTACTCCAAAAAGCGTCGATCCCAGGCAATCCGTGAGCTGCACGCTCACCTATTTCTGCCTTTGTCACTTCAGTGCTTCGGCTGGCACGTGAATTTCAGTGTGCCACACGTAAGGCTATTTCTTTCCTTCATCTTGTGCTAAATAACCCATTTGCAGCACAAGAAATCACAAGCGTGCCCAAAGAATACGTACTCGCAACAGCGACTGCCCCGCTGCAACAACAGTCTCTTTCACTAAGCCAAACCGGGACAGGGCTCCAAAGCGCTTGGATTAAGCAGCTTACAGAGAGCCAAGGTACTGCATATATTCACAAACACACATGCATTTATAAACACACGTCCTTACAAACACGTATACACGCTGTGAATGAAAATAAATGTTCTAGACTAGTAAGATTACTCGCAATGGGCAATGAAGCATCCAATGGCACACGCCGATTAAAGGTAGATGTTTGTGGCCTGAGATTGTTATTATTTCTGTATTATACCTTCTCCCGTGGTTTGGATTCCCTGGAGTTCCATCAGTGCAAAAGATAGCAGAAAACCCCCTCTGTAATTCACTGCATTAAAGTCCATATTTAAAACACTTAAACCTGTCAAAATTAAACTTCTTACATGTTGCATAAACAGGGCTACTTGACTGGCTGTTTTCCTTGCAGGTGAGAAAGCACTCAACGCATTCATTATCTTGATACCAGCTCTTGGGGAGAAAATGAAAAATGAAAAAAAAGCATCAGAAGCATCTTCAGTGTCAGCTGGGAACCCCGGCCTCCCGTAGGAGGCGACGGGAAAAGCTGCATCAACAACCAGTGCGGGAGGCAGCACTCTCGGCCCAAGTCAAGAGAGCGGAAACAGCTTGAACTCCCTGACAACTTTATTTCTCTCCCTCTCTCCCTGGGCCTGCGCTCCTCCTGCGCTTCAGCTCTGCACTCATGTGCCACTCCTTGCCCTTTAGGGGCTTACAAGCTGACATCCTCCTGCCTTTCAGAGGGAAATCTGTCGGAGCACAAAGAAGAAATCAAAGGGGTGGAAAGGAAGGAACAAACGCTGGCTTTCAGTCCAACACACACGACTTAGGCAGCGTATCAGATCTGAGGGGTTTCCTGGTGATTTTTCCCCCTTGGACAAGCAAGGGAGCACGCGTTTTGCTGGGAGCGGCTCGGTCCCAAGGTCCAATGTTGTGACTCCTGCCGGCCCCACAAGCTCACCCTCCAGCTCGCTGATCCGCTCCTTTGAGAGGGGCAGTATGGGACAGCGAGGGAGAGGGGGAAGTGGGGGGAAGCTTTTCTTTACACTCGTGCTGTTCTGAATGTGGACCATCTGTGCCCCCAGCTGGAGTGCTGGAGATGGTCTGGCACTTGAACCACACCATATTTACAGATCTAAACACAAATGGCTACTGCCTGATTGTTTCATGATTCATTAGTCAGACAAGCTCTCCTCTCCCGCCAGCACAGCTGTTACAGAGTAAACCTTTGTCACTTAATAGGCCTGATTATTACTTTCCATCAAAGGTATTGATCTGTGTCATCTCTACTTAAGGGAAAAGGGGAGAAGCGAAAAGGGGACCAAAATGTGTCGGGAAAACAAGGAAAGAGGGGGGGGGAATTAAAAAACAATGGCATTTGTATGGTGACTAGAGGCACCGGTCAATACGTTTAATCTCTCCTGGATGTAGGGTATTCATGTATTCATGTACCACGGCGACTCGGTTACTCACGGAGATGAAACGTCTCACATGATGTGGCATTCCTTGCACTGCACCAGACTGCTGCACTCACACAATATGGCCATGCATATAATTGGTCGGCCAAATACACAATGTGCATTAACAAATAGTATTTCGAAAAAACAGAAATCAATTAAGTCATGCAGCAGAAGGTAAAAATACAGGTTCATCTCTAAGTGGCACGAGATGAGGCGAAGAGATTGACAGTGAGACTCCAGACGACCACGCCAGGGTTAAGCCCACGCCCACCCCAGTCAGTGGTGCTACCCCAGTTTACACCAGTGGAGGAGCTGGCCCTTTTTGTTTAGCAAACGAGCTGGGGATACAACGTGCTCTGTTAGAAAATAGCGATGCAGAGTGTATTTACCACAGCTTGAAAGCTTCTCGCTGCTCCAGTAGCCGCCTGACAAGCTGCCATTGCAGCAACTGCAGTGTTATTGCAAATTCACTCACTCTGTTGGCGGGAGGAGGTTTGTGAGATCCAGACTGAGCGTCCCACTGCCTCCCCGACTCACAGCGCCGTGATCAGCAGCAGTATTGCCTCCCGGCCGCCTGTGGGGCGGTGCCTGGCACCCTCCGTCCAGCGACCGGGTGGACGGCTCAGAGCCGGGGACGTGGCACCGGTGGCAGGCTGGGCCGTGCAGCGGGGAGCGGGCTCTCGAGGGACGGCGGTCTCACTCTCCATTTTCCTTGTGTTTAAGGGACCGTCTCTCCCACAGCCCTTGTCCGGTCCGCTTCCAGACTAAACGGCAGTGAAGGTCTGGGAACTGCGGCACAGAAAAGGAGCCGCAGCCGAAACCGCTTGGCTCGCGCCAAGCAAAGAGCACAACAGTGTCACCGCTCGGGCTGCTGGAACCGGGGAGGACAAAGGCCCTAAGCGTGACTTCAGAGCCCAACAGGACATATAGAACTCGCGTGAACCTTTTGAGCGCTGCCTTCGGTTCACTCTCCCAATTCGGGAACAGTTTCAGGAACAAGCCCAAAATTACTGCCGCTCAGCTATCCCAGAACCTGTTCTTCCTGGGTGAAATCCACTCCCCTCGTTCCAAGTATCAAGAGGACAGGGCCCTTCTGGACCAGTGAAGTCCAGAACCCACACTCATTCCCACACAGTGGAGCAAGTCCCAGGGTACGCTGGCACGCACCCCTGCAATGCATTTCAAGCAGAAAGTGAGGTCTAACACCAGACAACGGGATGGGATGTGTTCTCCATAGGAAAACAAAACAATTAACAAGTGTATAGGCCACTGGTAAACACTCAAAGGGGATCTCCCGGTCTTCCTCGTGCAGCTTGTCTGCTGCGCAGTCCTGGGAGGCCCGCCTCAACTCTCCTCACCTTCCAACACACTCCTTTTCCCCCCACCAACACCTCTCAAGAGCGGTCTATAAATACCAGGAGCTTTTCCTCAAACCAAGACTTGCGTTTCCAAAGCACAGAGGTCCGTAAGAGGTTGCACAGGGAACACCACTCGTTTAAGGGGAAGCACTGTTGAGAGAACGAAGGAGAAAAAGCAGGAGCCTCAGCGGCGTGGAAGCCCTGCTCCAAGCGCTCTGTTTTCCCCCGAGATGAGCCTGCCCCCGCGGCCACACGGGCCGTGCCCAGCCGAGGCACGCCGAGCGCAATGACAGACACCGGCCCAGCGTGTCGATGGACTGGGCAGCAATCGACGCTCTCATGAAACGAGGACGCGGGCGCGTGTGCAGCTACGACACAGAATATTCTATTACAGTCCAGCCTCCACCCAACGCTCTGAAACAGACCGAAACACACGCTTTTCCGACGAAATCTGTGCCCCTAAGGAAACCTGGCCATCCCACCCTGGTACTTCCGCCACCCCACCAAGATCCCATTCCTACCCTCTCACTCCCACATCCCGAGGCGTACGTGTTTTTGCCGGATGAAAGGAAAATCAGAAGACTGCAGCACACGACACCAAGCAAGAGTTGTGGCACACGCGATCCATGGGAAGTGTTGCTTGGCAATGCTGCGTGTGCTCAGCTTCCCGCCAAGGGACCGGCGCTGTCCCTGTGCCAGGAAATCAGCCATTCAGCTAACAGGCAAAAGCAGCGGCCGCAGAAGACGGAGAAGCAGAAGGGAGCCGTCAAACCCAAGAGACATGCTTGCTCTCTTCTCCTCACGCGCTACAACAAATAGCAGGGGGGCAGGGGTGGGCGCGGGGAGTGAGGAACCGGAGAGACGCTGTAAATTTGAGCTTAACCCATTTACCTTTCTAACACATCAAGGAAGAAAACTGCTTAGTCAGCAGCTAAAGAGGGACCAAACCCAACACAGCAAGATGGTATCTTAGAGCTTAGGTTATGAGCAAAAACCTTCCCATTGATGAGTTGTTTTGGAATGGAAAACGGTGACATTTTGTCACTGAATCATTTAGAAGCAGGCTGAGCAAAACAGTCAGGAACAGGCTGTTAGAAACAATCCTGCAGCAGCCAGGTCTTCGCCACTGACGATGTTTCATTTTCTTCCCTTGGAGACGATGTTTGATTCTGGTAGTTGGTGACAAGACTAGAGCAAGACGCCAGCAAGGGAGAGGAAGGACACAAAGGAACACCAAAAAAAAAAAAAAACCCACAAGAAAAAAACTCACTCGAGTAGCTCTCGAATAAAACCTTATCTTTCCAAAATCTGTCCTTTCTAGGAACTGGCTGAGAGTAGGGTTTTATTATGGGTTCATAGAAATGGGTTCTCCTTGGGATCGAAAGGCTGCTCATCAGCTTCACTAACCTTTTTTAAAAGGTGCTGCTGAGACACGCCAGACTTATTTTTCTTCCTATTCTCACTGATGCAAATCGGGAGCGATTGCACAGAAGCCCAACACGGCACCTCCTATCCGGTCAGCCCAGCAGGACACACAGCACCACCACCACCATCTCGTCCACCTCACAGCAAAATGCAGAGAGAGGACTTTCTCCTGGAATGCACAGCAGAACGGGACCCAACACCCCGAGCTGGGTATCTTGCTTCCCAAATCAACAGACACCAATGGCCCAGTGGCTTTCCCGCCTAGTTCCGACACCGAGCTCCTGCCTTCCCCTGCCTGCGTTTGAAATAAACCCTTCTGACAGCCTTGACAGGCAGAGGAGGCCTGGGGCACGAATGCCACGCCAAAAGCACGGCTCTGGCTTGGCTGAGAGTAAGACACTCAGTTGCATTATTTTTCTCTGGCTTGTGCCTCTGTTGCGGTGCTCAAAACAAAGCTGCATTAATCCACACCTCCGTAAAGCAGAGGCTCAAGAGGTCAGATCCAACGGTGTCAACTGACAGAGCTCCGCTGAATCCCAAGGATCTACTCTGCCCCGAGTACTTCCTGGCGGGAAGGCATTCCCCCAAGAAACAGCACAACGCCTGCAGCATCGCTGGACACCTAGGAGCCACCACCTGCCGTTTGGAAAGGACTCTGGGGACACCCCAACAGAGGTCTCCAGAGGGCCGCTTTCCCAACTGGAGAGTTCTCCTGGCCATGGTGACAGGCAGGGGCAGGCTGGGCTGGCTCTCCGCAGGCAGGCAGGCAGGGAAGCTGCTGCCGGGGGCGCTACAGGTGTTTCCCGGCTGGGGGGTAGGAGTGCTGCAGCCGGAAGAAAGGGACCAACCACCCTCAACTTGCCTGCGCCACAGACGCCTTCGCGCCGGATCTGAAGGGGACCCACCGCAAGATAAAACTCCTCGGGGCTAGCGACGAGAGGGCAAGGCAGGAGCCAAGAGTCCTCACTCCACCTTCCGATCTCAGCTGGGGCAGAAGGACGGCGAGGCTGCAGCGGCATCCCACCGAGGCCATCCCCGGGTTTTCCATACGAATATATACGTTGCAGGCGGTATGAACCGCAGCAGAGCTGTGTCAGGTTCCTTGCGCGAGCCTCGTGAAGTACTGCGCCTTGCAACTGAACTGTGTCCTCAGCTGAAGACACCTTCCCTGGGAGGGGAGGCGGGGAAAGGGAAAAAAGAAAAAAGGGAGGGAAAGCTTCAGGTCAAACGATTGATTACGGTTTTGAATTACAGGGGGCTATTGATTTTTCATTAAACACCATGTACTGCTGTAAAGCGGAAAAAAAGTAATTCATTGATCAGAGCTGTGGGCCATGTTCACTTATTGGCTTCCTGCCACATCCCATTATTCCCAGTTCTAAATGTATATTGAAGTCAGTTCATTCTAATCATTGCCTCCTGTCACCAGAAATGTCTCTCAGTAACTATTAGTTTAATAACCCCTTTCTTACAATGGTAATGAGTGGTAATATCCAGCATTATGGCAGATTCATGAATATTATTCATTGTATTACGGCGTCGCATTTCACAATGCTACAGTTAAGGGTCTGTCAGCATTTCCATTACAAAGCCCCCAGGCCTGGGACTTTATAAATCACTCCTAAAAATCTGCTGCTGGCAGAAATAAGGAGCGGAGGGCGTCTCGGTTCTGGAGAGAATGTCTTTGGAACTGCTCTCTGCAAAATCTTTCTGGCCACAGTTTAGCCGCACTGAACGAGTGCTGGAAAGGGGAGGAAAAAAAGGGGGAGAAAGAAGAGGAACTTTGCCAGCTCTAGCTGCTTTTTCCAATTGATTAAAATGCCATCATTTCAAAAACAGGATGATCTTGCTGTTACATTGGACGGGGATTCAGGAGACAGGCATTCACTTCCTACAGCTGACACACACAGACAGCACCACCACGCTATCTTGCCGATAGTGACACTTTAAATTTAAGAATGTCTTATCTGAAACCTTTTGACTTCCGCAGTATGCTTTGCCCCGTACTGGCTGCTGGCTTGTACGTTTGATAACCCGCGTTTTGAGAAAGCCGCTTGCTGTAGGGCCAAGCGCCGAAACCCTCGATTTTACATCGCACCTGCTGAGGTAAAACCTCAGCCTGGGCACAGCAGCGGTACAGTTTTAGTGAAAGGTTTGTATCTGATTCCAGGATCCAGCCCAGAGGTGTAGAGAGAACCTGGTCAAATTTGGGGTTTACATCCACGCCTATTGGAAACTCTTCTGTTTCCGGGGACAAGCCGTCAAGTTGTCCCTGGAAGTGTATGCCCTACAACTGACAGCAGGCTCCAGCTCATTATTTTCAAAACTTTGAACTGATTAAGATTTGCTAAGGTGAACAGTTGCTCTTACACTTTCATCAAGCAAGAGGAGGAAAAGGAGATACTGCAGTATCCAAAAGAGTGCCATGATGACAGAAGATAAACAAACAAAGTAAACAGAAATTGACTCCCAGCTGCTTCCACCAGGGCTGAAAGAGACAGCGGTGACCACAAAGAATATTTTTATAAAAACACCCCAGGGATCATCTTTTTTAAATGCTACCTTCTGCACTAAAAACAAAAACAAAACCCAACCAACAAACAACCAAAAAAGTTAACATTTGAAAGGAGTCAAAGAGAACGAGAAGCAACAGCAATACCAAGTGGCTACGCATTCTTAGGTTACTTGAGGACTTTCTACATTTGTCAACTTTGTCCTAGTTTTCTAAATGGCTAAAGTGTTTGCGAGTGGGCACTTGAACTTTGCACTGACAGCCTGAAGGAGAGAGCAAGCTTACCATGTTCTGCCGGGAGCCCATGACAGGTAACAGAAAAAACAGCACCCTTGCACACGTGCACAGCGTAACAGGTCCAAGATGAATTTGTTTACTCCAGTACGTGAAAGCCTTTAGAAAAAAAGAGATCCGTTATAGGGGAAAATGTGTAAACAAAACAGATGAGTACCAAATCATAATGTAGTCTGACACTAATTAGGTAGAATTAGTGTCATATAGACCCTCTTCCAGCATCCACACACCGCTGGTGGGATCAATAATGACTTTTATCCGTCACTGGGAAGGTGGGCTCCCAGCCACCAAGTCCAGTCTCGAACTCATGCAGTGCTGGAAGAATTTCCAGACGACTCCTCTCAACTCCCTGCCCCAGAGTCGGCAGTTACACACAGGCCAAGTTTTGCCTTGAGCGCTCGAAGCGTAGCTGCTTGCTTTCATTGTTCAGTCCAGAGGCGCACGTGCTGCCCTCTCCATCAGCACTTCCTCACCACCACGTCGATCACCAGCATTCCCTGGTGGCGCGAACGTGAGTCGCGACAAGCGGCAGCCACCGTTCCACCCGCCCAGGCGAGGGGGGCTCAGGGACAGGCTGAAAAGGGGCAGGCAGGGCAGAGCGGAAAGGATGGACGAGTGCCACCTCGCCCGCTCAAGGAGAAAGGGACCCCTGCGAACGAAAACATTTGCATGAGACAGCTGAGGGAGTTCTCGTTTTCCGCAGGGGGCTTCGGGCCCTCCAACCCTGCTGGAAAGCAAGTTCCAGCTACAGGCAGAAAAACCGTAATTCATTTACTTACCCATGTTTTCTTGCATGAAGTGTCTTTTGCAATGTGTTCCGATACATTGCCTCTCCCTGAAGCCAACCTCCTGCTGAAGCTCTTCACAGTTTGTTGCGAAGGAGAAGTCGAAGCCCGCTAATTCCTGCTTTTGAGTCCAGAGCCTGTACTTGAGAGGTCAAGTGGGGCTCAGAGTGACCATCTGGACAGAAAAGAAACAGCAAATTCCAGCCATAAACTTCCTTTTGTACAAGGGAGCTCTGCAGACATAGAAAGAAGGGTCCTACACGCAATGCAGCAGAGGAGGTGGTGGCCACTGTACACCAAGTCCAGTGAGGAAAAGCGCTGGGCTGGGTCCCAGAGCGCGGGTATAAGGCGGAGGATGACTGCAAGGCAGGCAGCAGCCAGCCTAGAGGCATCTGGCAAAGCCCAGAGGGAGCCCTCGATTCTCAGAGGATGCTGCGGGGATAAATAACACTTTTCCTTACCAGACACATGCACAAAAGAGCAGCTTCTCCATGTCAGGTAGTTATACGGCTCCTATTATCAAGTAAGCACTTGGCCGTCTTTGCTGTGTTTATCATCACAACACCCTGATGAGGGAGGAAAACGCACTTTTCGCAGGCGGGAGCAGTTTCACCCTGGTACCTTTCGAGTACGGCGGGGAAAATAGCTTCTGTGAAGTCAAAGAGAGTAAGACCCAGACCACCAGAGACACTTCAGTCTCTACATCCCACAGAGAATTACATGGAACTCAAAGTGCAGAAAGGTCTGAGGATTCTGACTGAACTGACTAACCCAGGCTCGCACAAGGGAGCGGCAGCACAGCAGGACACCTACCTCCACCGTGCTCAGGGAAATCTTACTCTCATCCCTGCTAAGGTAAACACACCCACCACGGACAGGCGCATCCTGCGCTTCCGTGGCATTCACCTAGCCTTAAACAAGTTAGAGAGAGAGACCAAAGCTGTTATTTTGGCTGCCTGAGCGTTCCTCATCTTCCAGAAAACCCCGCGCCTGCAGCAGCCAGGTCATTTAGAATGGATTGGTTGCTGCTATTAAATCTACACCCTAGGAACGAAGCCCTTCCTGGCAAGACCTGTTCTTAACTCTAATGTCCTTACCTTGTGCCAAACAAACAGCGTCGGTATCACATCGTTTGCAAAGGACAGAAATCCTCCGCAGAGCTGCAACAAACAGCCCTGCTCCCATGCCAGGACGCAGCGCACATCTTGGGGTAATAAAGCCTTCATTTCATGCTTCAGCACACCTGATCTAAGGCTCCGATTCAGCAATGTATTCAACGACAGCTCGGATTCAACAACAGCTCCCACCTAGCTTTGCTATGAATGCCCCTGTATTTTATTCACATTTTAAACTTTTAACCCAGTTTCCCATGGGAAAAAGAAAACCAAAACCATTGAGACTCTGTACCTTCAACCTCTCCAGTAACTCCTGCGTACACTCGTCTGCTGTAAGCCAACCTCCAAGAGCACTGACAGCCTTTAAGACAGTGAAAATCCCACAAGTGGTGGCCAGTTGGAGAGAACAAACATTTCCCTTCAACAGCAATTTATACCACATCTTCAGAGCTGACCCCTTCTCTGACTCTCAAACTAGCTGTGTCTTGCCGAGTGTTTCGTCATCAGTCCACGCGATCGGTCTGTGGGAGACCACGAGGAAGCAGAGCATCATGGCACGTGCGCGCGCGCCTGGCAAAAGCGTGGCCTAGACAGCGACAGTGCTGCAAATCCCAACCACTGCTGTACCTTACCGTTCAAGGTAAGACACGATAGCTGACGTAAACTGTCCCAGCGTGCTAGCAGCATCAAACAACAGGGCACAAGATAGCACTGTGAGCCCCAACACTTCACGTGTGTCTCGACTCCATCCTAAGTTGGACACTTATCAGCTCAAAAGATAAAAACCAGCTTGCGAAGGGCATCGCTCTGGCCCTGCAGCAGGGCAGGAAGGCAGCACTCCCTGCTCAGGCAGCGTTAAAGGATTCAGGCAACGAAGCACGAGGCAAATGCGCGGATCTGTTCTACAGGAAAATACCTGTCAAGACAAGTCTCAGTCCAGCTGGGTGCTTACGCTGGCATATAACCTCAAGCGCGGATTTGAAGAGAGCTGCTTGCAGTCTTAAAGTTATGTACATATTTATGCTGTACCCGTTTACTAGGGCATGCTAAAACAGGATCTACCAGACGCTACCTCGCCGCAGCATTTCAAACAGCCAAAATGATACGCCTTGCCTGAGCCCGCTTGGGATCCAGTCTGCACCACAGATTTCACCATGCCCCTTACCAACTCCACTGAGTTAAAAACATCGCCCATCCCCTCCCCACTCCTGATGGGCAGCTGCTTACTCCTGAAGACTTCGTTAGATTATACATTATTTTAAAGTCAGCAAATACATCAAACAGGGCACAATACCGATGGCGCAGGTGACAATCCAATGCTGAAAATGAGCAATACAAGCCACAGTGGACACTCACTCTCCTGCTGCAAGCCTTTCCTAATCTTAGTACTGCTCAGAAGGTAAAAATAAGCCGCTCCTTTCATTAAGTCCTAATTTTTTACGGGGCCTTGACCTGACCGAAACACTTGGCTTTCAGCTACTCCTCACTTTAAAACACCAAAACCCTTCCCCTGTCCTGCTGTGACAACATCCTTCTGCTCAGGTTTAACTCAAGGGACTGGCATGATTGTGCTGAGGTCGGCGGCGGCACTTGCGCGCCCACAGAGAGACGCTGCTGGACCAACAGGGCAGGAGACACGCACGCGTTCAGCTCCCCCCAGCACGTACCTGGGCAGAGCGCGCGCCTGTGTTTGGGAGCCAGGAAGGGCCTCGGGATGCCTGGGTTCAGGGGGACCCAAGAAGACCGCATGCCTTCAAGGTAAAGCTCGGGGGCTTTGTGGGATGTCAGCCTCAAGTGGCTCAAAGCGCTCACGTTGTAGGTCAGCACAGGCCCAGCCCCGAGCACGGCAGCCATTCCGCTAACGCCCGGCATGCAGCTAAGCAGCTGGCTCAATCGTGACCCGAGATCGGAAGAGCCGGAGAACAAGCTGTGACTACGGTCACAACTCCTCCATATTCATTCTGCAATGGCCCCGTATGTTCTGGACACCACGAGGAGGGTTATTGATTTTCACAGATAATCCCACTCACCTTGCTCACATTCAGACCTTCAGACTGAGACCCAGCCCTAGGGAACGAATGAAGCAGAAGCCGAGCAGAGCCAGGCACAGCAGGCATTTGTGACTGTTAGTGAGCACTGAATATTGCCACCCATTATAAAACACAGGAAAATAGCAAGCGAGGCTTTAGCCCGTTTAGAGAATCCTGCAGGGAATACCACCAATAGAAACTAATACATATGCAAGCAACAGCAAGCTGCCTGGGAAACTGAGCATTTTGCCTTCGGTGTCGGATAAAACGCAACACTTAAATTGCCTTTGGTCCAGCATTAAGTGTATTATTGAACATACTTATATCCCCTAAAGACCGTTCCTGAGTATCTACACAGATCTTACCCTGTCTCGTTGCAAATTTTAGCACAGCGGGACAACACTGTGCTTGGGGTCTGAATTAAGAGCGACTGGTTTTGCTTGTCTGGAAACAGTCCAGATTTCTGCCTAAGTACCTGGGAGCAGAACTTGCCCACGTGGAGCCATCTCCCAGCCCGGCCGGTGACAGCAGCCACTTGCGATTTCTTAGGAATACTCGGAGTTTCTCTGTTTAGCCATCCCCTGTTGTATTTGCATCGTCCTAGACCTGCTCACTCGCCCGCTCTTGCTGCCGGTGTAAACTCAATTTGTCTCTATTTTCGCAACCCTTTCCTCCTCTTCCGGGAGGGCCGTACTGCTCTCCATCGTGGGATCCTCCCGCCTCCGTCTGTAAAACACCGGTGTCCCGGGAAAGGGAGAGGGGGAGGGCCCGGACGGACGCAATGGCGTTGCTATGCCAAGAACAAAGCATCATCCCCAAACGGGGGTGGTCGGCAGTACAAGTGGCTCTCAGAAAGTCAGCGCAAAATTCAAGAGGCCGAGCGCTTTCAATTACAATTCAAATCTGCCATTTAGTTCATCATGTTTATTTAGGCATTAAAAGCAATTTTCCGAGCACATGTCTGTCACATTTAGACACAATGGGCTAGCCTGTAATTAGGAAGTATATGACCTCACTGGCTTTAATTGGGAGAAGCCTGCATCCAATCCGTTTACCAGATGATAGAAGGCAACTGGCATTAGAAGGGAAGTTCGGTGTCAGCTGGTAGAACGCACACAATACCTGCTATAATGGCCCCCAATTCATCATCACCCCCTCCACCATCAGGACTTTGTCAATGGTTTGCTCATCAATTTGCTCATGTACCAACACAAGAGATCAGGAGACAGATAGTGCACCATAGAGAATGATCACAGACCGGGGGAAAAAAAAACAAAAAAAAGGGAAAAAAACCCCAGTAACGGCAATTTCTGCTTTGGCAAGGGAGCAGGGCAGGCGCAGGGCCAAAGCCAGGTTTAGCCTAAGCGGCTGTAGCTCTGCTAACTCTACACCTGCTTACGTTAGGCCAGAATTTAGCCCATACGACCCACCAGGGTATGCTGTAGCTTAACGTACAAGAAAAAAACCAAATATTTGAGACTGAAACGTGCTAGTAAAAGGCAATAAAACGGGAAATCCATTTGCTGTAGGAAAATGCAGCAAAGAACACCAAATTCTGCTACATGCATTCTACCGTGCAGACAGTAGGACGCTGGCATGGTTAAGAGCCGACAGACACATCTCTCCCTCCGCGGCACCGCTCCGCCGGCCACTACGACCCATCCCCGGCACCGATTCTCCGAGGCCAAGGCAGCCGCCGTCAGTAGTTCCTAACATCACCACCACCCTGCAGAGGCCTCTGTGCTCACACCCAACAAGTCCTGCCAAATGATTGTTTTCAAAACAGGGAGAAGAGAGGGGCAAAGCTATTGTGTAGAAACTACACATAACATTAGTGCCTTTTTTTTTTTTTTTTTTTTTTTTTTTTTTTTTGCCTGTGATAGCAGCAGAACCTGCAGCTCGGCTACATTAAGACCAGGAAAAGTTCGAGTCACAGGCAAAGAAGAGGCAAAATAAGCATTACAGAGAAGAGAGGCTCTCGTTCACTTCATCACCAAGAATGTCTGCACATTTAAATCACATCCTCTATGGTCTGGGCCTGACTTGTCAGCTCCATTTGCTGGAAGAAGGGTACCAAGATTTCCCCCCGTTTAAAAACAGGTCCCACGTCAGTCATCTCATTTATTTCTGTTGGCTATACTGCTTCACCTTGACAAAAAAAACCAGCTCCGCTCCCTCCACTATAAGCAGCCTCTCTCTTTGGCTAACAACATCATATCACCAGGAGAGAGGCAGAAAAAGTAAAAAAAAAAATCAAAATTTTCAAGCCTCGGGAATTTCCACTATTTCAAAAAAACGTATATACAAATAGCCAGATAGATCAAGAGACAGACAGATAGATTAACAGTTTTGTACCTTGATTTGCGCTAAACAGCTAAGATCTTGGAACATTTCCCAGAAGTAAATACTTGATTCCATTTTTTATCAAACAGTAACATGTTGTGAACGATGGAATAAACTAACAAACCAACCACGTTTCAATCGCTGCCCACAGAAGCCGCCACCAGCCCGACGGAGACTCCTTCCACCATTACGACCGTGACTTGGTGCCAGCCCTAGCAAGACCCTGGGCACGTCCCTACAGCCTGACAAGTGCCCCCACCTCTGCTGCGTGAGCTGGGACGTGCCCCCACGAGGGCCAGCTGGGGGACGCAGAAGAGGCAAGAAGGGGAGGTGGCGCCAGCTACGAGAAAACTCGCTTCGATACTCCCCCGCGCGAAGCAAATTCTATAAACGTCTGACAGTCTTATATGGCACTTTTCAGCCTCAGACCTTGAGCGCTGAGACCCTGCGAGACGTAAGTGACGTGACACGAGTCCCATGGCATTCCCAGTCCAGCTCCTGTTCCTGCTGAGCATCCTCCAAGGGGCTTGGACGTTTTAAACCGTATACCAGCCAAAACGTTCTCACTTGTGCTATCAGCCAAGGGTCAAATGCATCCTCCTTCCTTTTACACAGCCTTCTGCGTCAGCCTCAGCGATTCCACCCCCAACTCGGAGATGAGGAGTGAGCCATGGCCGTCTCACCACTCTCCCGGAGGAGGGAACCAGCCTCCCCTGCACATTGCAAGGAAACATTCCGTGGCCAAGAACGGGCTGACCTGTGACACGGGAAGCCAAGGGGAGAGCTGAGCTCAGGAGGGGAACGCGCTCCGAAGCGGGAGATGCTGTCAGCGCCTGCTGAACACCGCCACCCCACAGCAAAGCTGAGCAAGCAGCTGGTCCCAAGGCACTTGGCACCCCATAACTGGGCTATGCTTGCAGCTCCTGGGCATTGGGGATGTAATCCCAAGACAATTCCAAACCAGGGTGGCTGGCAGTGGGGTGCATCTGGAGACAAGCTTTGCCTATCACTCTCTTCTTGGGTTCAGACCCTCTGTCTGGACAAGAGCTTGGTTTTGAAGAATTGTCTTAATTCCACTGGCCGTACCGTCACAGGATTTGCTTCAGAGAAGGAATACTTCCGTGACGCTCACCAGACCTTATCAGGCCAGGGGAAACGTTACATGCCTCGTCTAGTTATTCTGGCCCTTCCACCTCTTGCTCTGCATGTTTTGGGTAGCCCTTCAGCACAATGGCTAGACCCAGCCTTCAACAAAGATTTTGCAAGGGATGGCAGAATATTTATGAAGATATTTTTACTTCTGCTCAGTTGGGCATAAAAAAAAGGCTGACATATATGAGCCGCTAGCACTGTTTCTTATAAAATAATTGCCATAGGTGATACGCATCTGCTGCTGATCACTAAGTGACCCACCAGAAGCTGCCCGTGGTGAACTCAAGCACAATGACAGAAGAGGTTCACAGAGATAAGGCATAATCATGCTTTGTCATTACTTGGGAGTACAGCGTGCAAACGGATGAGCTGCTAGAAAGAAATCGCTAGCTTCTAACAGGAAAACCCCATAGAAGAACAACTGCATTGATAGCAGATTTCCACTTTAAAAAAAAAAAAAAATCTCCGCCAAACCTGCAAACTGCTTGGCCTTTTGTGGCTGACGTCTTTTACTGTGGCAACTGGAAACATAAGCCAAGTGAGACAAGTATTCAGGCACAAGGAAATGCACCAGGAAGGTAGAAATAAAGGATGGAGCCAGCTGTCTCTCCCACGTAACTAGTCTGACTTCTATTCTTAGAGCCATTAATGAGCTCTAACGCCAAGAAATCAGCCTCCTGAGACAGTCAAAGCAGGCACGAGCTGTAGCAAGGCCTCTTCCTTGCTTCCACGTGCAGGTCTCTCCTGCCTGCCTGTGCTAAAATAACCCGCGTGTCCACGAGGCTTCTGTGGATTTCCGCCTGCTCTTGGCCTGCGTCGGTTCCCCTCTGGCGCCCCAGCTCACCGGGTTCGCCCCGTGCTCCTGCCCCAGTCACCCATGGGGTCCCTCTGAAAGACCCGACACAGCGAGGGCGCCGACCTGGTTACTCCCGTGCTCCCCATTTGCAGTCAGAGCACAACTGGGGGACAGACCCCGGCCTCCAGCCGCAGCTTTAGGGTACAAAGCTGGGCCAAAGAGGGAGAGAGCAGCTTCCTGTTTACTGTTTCCAGCGGACATAAAACCTGATTCCCAGCGCGTGCTCCCAACAGAGAGGGGCTAGGGGGGTGGAATTAACAGTCATCCGGCGTACCGTGTACGAGATTGATGGGTTAAATAAGTAGCCAAAAAAAAAGCATGCAGAGCAAACGTACAGGGGGGGCTTATTGCTTTACTTGCAGACAGAGAAAGGGAGCACCAACGGGCCTTGAGGGCCTCCAGAGCAATTAAGCCCCCTCACCGTTTTCGCATCGGCAGGGCTGGCTGCGGCTGCGGCTCGCCTGCAGGCCCGCGGACATGGCAAGCTCCTCTCCGGAAGCCGCTCGCGGCTGCGGCTGCAGTGACTCGGAGGCACGGCTCGCCAAGGCTGCCAGGGCCAGAGCCCTTATTGGAAAGCAGAGGCGGGGGGCGGGGGGGGCGGCAGGGGAC